>JAMOIN010000196.1:0-58114 GCA_024666655.1 Dascyllus trimaculatus
TCTGGAGGAGAGCTCAGTACAGCTGAGTGAAGATCTTTTACCTGCTCTGTGGGAGAATGTTCTCTGATGGATGCTGTGTTCAGAGGGCTGGTGATGGAGCAGTGAACGCCGTCAGAAGCAGGACGTCATTTTATACGGAGGACGACCAAACCCTCAGAGCAGCAACATTTCCTTATTTGAACATACTTTTAAAAAATTAGGAAGTAGGAAGAAACTAAGAGACATTCTGCAATTTGATTCAGGAACTTAAAAGACTGCTGAACGTTTCTTAGGTTTGTATTCAACATTTATTTTAGACTGAGGGGAAGCAGCCTAATGTCATATAGCTCAATCAAATAATGCATAAAATTAAATAAATGTTTCTGCATTGACACCCACAAATAACAATGGAGTTCATACAGGCACAGAGTCAGGGCGCCACAAGGCCCTTTTCTGTCCAACCATTTAAAGTCCAGCCCAGCCTCTTATCGTGCTTTATGACTGAGGCAGTGTTCATTCATTCTGGTTCAATATCATAACTCTTCCAATTTTACAGAGGGGCTGCAGCACACCTCTGCATCTACTCTGTTCAGCTGATGGAAGAGGATGAGGAGCCAGCTGGGAGCGGTATCCTGTCATGACATCTCAGCAAGCTGCAAACCTGAACTGCTCTTTCAGAAACACTTTCTGATCTGCAGAGGAAGAAAGAATTAAGGGAACGGTTGTTTCTCGTATTTTATGCAACTGTGAAACACAGTTGGTTCATAATTGTACTTTAAAACTATGTAAACTGGATTTTGTATCATGACGACCATGTAAGTTGGTCTCCTTGTTTCTGTGTTCACGCTGTAATAAATTAAATGTTGTGAATCTCAGGCTCTCCTGGGGGTTTGTAATGTCAGCGACTGTCTGTGTCATGTTTGCTAAGATTGTTCCAGAGCATCACTCGAGCAGAGTCGCAGCCAAACTCAAATGCATGTAACTCCAAAATAAATGGATAACTTGACAAAGTGGCCAGTCTGAATTGTGTATATGTGTCTGAATGATTTGAACTGAAACTAAATCAGAAATATGTTTACTGAGTACAAGCCTGTTGTCTTTTAGATTTACAGGAACTAGTGAGTCGATGGTGAACACAGATCAGATCAGACAAGGTGAAATGGCTGTAAGTCAATATGCTGCTGGAACTAGTTCCTATGGAAACGCACATTTGCCCCAAAAGTAGCCATTTGTAAGCTAAAGATGTTCATTTTTAATTTTATTGAATCCATTTTAATTTTTATGAAGTCTGGTCTAAATTTCCTGTATTTTTATTCAACTTATTTGCACTTTTATTCACTTAATTATAATTCTCTTAATTTTCCATTTGATTGTATAGTTTATCTTTTAGTTTTCTTCTCTTTTAACTTTTTCTGATGTTTTAGTCAATCAGTTTTCATGAATCTATAAAATGTATATATATATATATATATATACATATATACATTTTATATATAATTATGTTTTAATAGTTGAAGTGTAACAGCAAGGTCACACCTGGCAGCCTTAGCTGTTTTGTGGAGATCTCCTGAAGGATGGGAATTTCTGAGTCTATTTGCAGACCAATTCTGGATCGTTCTAATTAGTGAAGAATAGCTTCACTGTCCATAGACTAGATCAGACGAGGTCCTTCTCCGACTGTGTCCATGGACATCTCCGGACAGTTTTCTCCGCAGGTCACTTTTATTAAAGCACTTTACACACCCACGTTTCTTAAATCAAAACACACATGCATATGTGAGTTTGTACGTTAACCTGAATTCACCCCAACTCAACTTCCCCTTTCCATGTTATTAGGAGATTGTGTTTGTTAATCGGCCGGATTGCACCATAACGCCTTCCTGGCAGCCAGGAATTCACCTGAATTCACCCCAGGTCAACTTCCCCTTTACACCTTATACAGGGTCTGTTGTTCATTTTTCGGCCGGATTGCACCATAACGTCTTCCTGACAGCCTCAACCGTCTCTAAGCCTGCAATACCTTCATACAGTAACCATCAGTCTTTCATCACAATTTGTTACTTGATCATAAGAATAACTTCAAATTCATCTGATTCAACATTTCAAATCATTACATCATAAGTATAACTTCAAAATCAAAGCACACACACACATTTAGGCACAAACACTTGAGCACACGCGCTGTTCCTCTTCCCCATATTAGAGTCAGCTACCAACTTTATATATTAACCATCTACAGAGTTGCCTGACATCTTCCCCGTCAGAGTCACCAACACACACACCGTTCAAGAGTCAGCTGACGTTACTCCTGTTCTGCAGAGACTGCTCTGAAATCAGCTGATACCTCTTCAGTCACCAAGTTCACTGACACTACATCTGTTTGTCAATGGGCCTACAGTTTTACTGCCTCAGGGTCACCTGATGCAACATCTGTCCCAAAGTCAGCCAGCATCTAAACTGATGCTAAACTAGATCCAGAGTCAACCCTCAGTGTTCACCCCGGCCCAGTGATCATCTGTCTGTTCTGCCTGCTGGGACCAGTCAACCACCCAACTTCTTTGGCTCCCAGCTTTCTACTTGTCCTGCAGCCTGAACTCATCTCCAATGTTCTGTTCACCATCTCTGAGGACACACATTCACTACTGGCTTCCTGCTCACCCTCCATAAAGATCACATCTCTTTCTCTGCCTTCTAAGCCTCCTAGCCTACCTGATGAAGCCTTTGGGCCAATCTCTAGAGTGTTCCTACCAGTTTGTCCTGCCATTGGGTTGTCCTCCAGATCAGTCCCACACATGCATTTGTTGCCTTTTGGACTTTCAGTGACCCTTGTCCTGCTCCCTGTGTTTTGTTGATTAGTCTTGTGGACTTTAGTTACTTTTAAACCAGCTTCACTTCTTAAAGCTTACCTTGTGTTACTGTAACCTGTCTTAGTGAAGGTTAGACATCCAAAGTAGAAAAACATATCCTTGAGTGGTGGGTGACTTCAAGGAACCTAAAGCAGCAGTTTACTTCTCTACTCTTTTGAGAACATGAAGGATAGATTTCAATCAGCCAATAAGCTTCAGCTCCTCTAGTACATACTGTGTAGTACTGTAGAATTGTTTCATCCTTAGTAGCCAAAAGCAGCCAGAACATTTACTCAGGTAATGTACAACTGTCAAGTATGTTCTTTGACTATTTCCATTTAAGGCTACTTTGTCCTTTTCCACTACAATGTAGAAGACAACATTGCACTTCTCACTCCATTACATTTATATGAGCCCAGTGGAGACATTTTAAATTGAAATTTTACATGAAACACATTTGCTGATTTCATTCAATATGACTCATTGTTATTTGAGGACATATTCCAAAAGTATCAAGCAACACCTAATGACTGTTTACATGTTAAATCAACAATAATAATTATCCAGTATCATGACAATGTAACGCTGACAGGACCCACTCTACCAGTATGTGCTTTTACCAGTATGTGCACCACAAGGTCCCTCCAAAGGGACAAATAAACCCCACGCTGGTGAAAAGTCCACTGTGAAATAGTCAACAATGTGAGCCAAGCAACATTTGGACCCCACAGTGGGTCTTCATCAGGCCACGGCACACAGCAAGGTCTGCTAGTAGTCAGCTAACACTGGAGCTTTACATACCAGATCCTTCCTCATCACAAGTCAGACGGGTCACAGAGCCAAAACGAACTGGGAATAGAGAAAGAAGTTTTCCACAGGTGTATTTTAATTTTAATTTCCATTTACAAACACATCGAATTAAATCAACAAAATCTCTTGTGGACACAAGGGTTACCCCAAAAACAAGAGTGTCCTCTGGTGGCTTTTAGAGTAAACTGCACGTAATTGTCCACTCGGTTACGCTTGGATTTAAAAAAAATCCTGGATGGAGACGGTGATCCGGATCAGTACCAAAAGTTCATCATTTCTTCTTTGTCCCATTTCACACATTTCCTGAAAGTTTCATCCAAATCTGTCCATTACTTTTTGAGTTATTTTGCACACAGACAAATGTAACCCTTTCACCACCAGCTCATATGTCCAACTAATCAGTAACTCTTCTAAACTCAAAGTAATCCAATATGTGGTGAAAGAGACTTTACTTTGTAGATAAACACAGTCTAGGGAAACTTAGGATTCTCACCTCGGTTTGTGCTGAACAACAGATAACTCATGTACTTTTCATGCATCGTTATCAGTGAAGACAATCAGCTTCAATAAAGAGACAACAGAACAGTGTCTTCATTTGGATTCTGTAATAACCAGAACTGTAATGCTCTTTGAACAGTACTCACAGAAATTTTGGAATGAAATTTTGAAAAATGACCCAGGGTAATAGTTTAAGAGTGCACTCTGATTTGTGTTTCTTTAGACAAGCTTGTGTTAAGTTCTGGTTGGCGCGTTTAAATGTTGGAGCTAATAAACTGTTTTATTGTTACCTCCGTGAAAAGGAACGAGAAGCCGCTCCTCCAGTCTCACCGTCGTCCACTGCAGCAAAACAGACGTCCTGAACGAACAAACGATGTCCTCAACGAACAAACGATGTCCTCAGTGAACCGCAGATGTCCGTCTCCTCGTCCAGATGACGCGGCCGTTACGATGCTAGCGTGGCTAAGCTAGTAGTGCTAGCTACTTTCACAGTAGTAAAGACTAAACACTTACTCCGCTGTAATAAAGTCCAAGATCTCCCACATGAACTTCGGTTCATCAGTAAGCAGCCAAAGTCATTCGAGTATCTCTCACGTTTGGGTGACGACTGACATCTTCTCTGCCATAGACATACATACCAATGTATATATGTCTATGTTCTCCACCATCTCGCTCCACCGCGCTTCTTCGCCGAACCTCCTCCGGTTCTCTTTACTTCCGGTTCATGTACGAAACAATTCCCTGAGTTTTCTTTCCTTAAGTGAAATGCAATTAATTCTGAACAACTCTTTTTAACACTATGAAAACATAACGAACTTTATCCACTCTGTTATAATCAAAGTAAACACATCACACACACACCTACAGTTCCCACATCTTACCTGCAGGTGGCAGTAAGCTCATATTTTAAGCAGCAGTATCAAGAAGAAGAACAAATAACTGATGAAAACATAAATCAAGTTATTACACAAAAAATATGTAAATAAACAAACCAACGCCGGCCATCACATAAACTCCTTGGTGGAGGTTCCTCCTTGGTAGAAACCAAGTTAATAATCCAGGTGAACAGCATCTCTTAGCACCATGAAACAACCTAATAGTGATAATATTTACATGCTCACACCAGTACTCACAGTACCAGGGACAGTCAGTCAGTTGGTAAAGGTCAGGACTGCAGCGTCGGCTTTACTCTACTCCGGCAATTCCCAGGAATTATTCCATCCACCTTCACTTCAGCAGCTAAAGATCCAAGAGGCTACTGAAAGGCTTTAGGACGGGACTTAGAGACGTGCTGGGATGCCTCAGTAAGTTGGCTCTTCTCGCTCTTCTGACTCTCCCACCTTAGTCTCTCAGACATCCTCATATCTTTTTCCTGTTCAAACTTCACAAAAAGCACCTGATTCAGACACTGAGGATTAGAAATGAAGGTTTTATGATTGGTGGAATATCTGAGTAGATAGAAACACTGAAATGTTTTAACCACATTGTCACCGTGATATAACTGGTTGGACCATTGAAGATCATATGTGGCCAAAAAATCACCTCACTTCTTTTTAACGATTAAACTAACGTTAGCTATGACCTCAGATTTTACACATCGTCAACTCAATCAATATTCACCACTTTAAAAAACTGCTGATGGTCAGACGTGTGGCATTCTGTGTTTATTATCATCCTAAAACCAAAATGGATGTGTTTGTCTGTCTGTCTACAGTATCTGTCAAAGTCTAAATTCATTTCTCTCATTGCTCTCAGGTTAAATTGTACTATTTGCTGTACAACACTGTTACTGTATGCAACAAGAGGAGTGTCTTAATTAAAAGGAAATAAATGTGGAAATATAAAGAGAATCAATAAAAGAACCAATGATAAGAAATAATCAAATGTAGGAATATTCTTTGTCCATTTTGTCTTTGTTTACTTTTAATTGTGTCACTCCTATGATTCCACATTACTGGTCCAGATTCCACAATCCTTCTTTGTGATGTCACTCAATGGAATGATGCTACAACAAGTGTATAAGCAGAGACCTCAGTCACAACTCATTTCACTTTCATCTGTTCACAGCACACACAAGAAAAGCACACTTCATCTGCTCTTCAAGTGCTTTGATTTGAACTAACTTGACATTTAAACATGTCTGTTTCAATCCTCAACAACCAAACTCTGCACTTGTCAGGACTCTCAAGTCAAACAGGTGACAAACACTAAAACACCAACATGATCTCAGTCATTGTGAAGAGACTTTGATTCATGTGTAAATGTAGAAATATGTTAAATATGTGCTCATAAGTGATGTTCAGTGACTGTTTTAGGATGAAATCCATGTGAAATGATTTTTGGTGGAGCTGAGGATGAGTTTGTTTGTGTTCAACAGGCTTTTGTACAGTTAACTGTAACCTATAAAGGAGCAGCCTGTGCTGTCTGATCCACATTTAACCTTCTTATCCTCTATTTTGATAAAAATGTGCACAAAGTACAAACTGATTGACACAAATAAATAGCAGTGAAGCTGAAGATGAGGCTGAAGACAAAATCAAAGTAGAAAACAAACACAAAGACTCCAGCTGAGCTTCAACTCAGTCAGGCTACATTCACTTTAAAATGACAGACCTGAGACTATGTTGGATTCAAACTGATCATAAATCAATGATGTACATTGAATCTATTGTTGTTTTCACTCATCACTGTTATATCTGTGATATTGTGATGGATGCTCCTCATGTAAATGGTCTAGAGATCATCAGTATTAGTTGTGTGTTTGTCCCTGATGTGTTGACTGAATGTAGCGATTCTACACACGTGTCTCTCCATGTTTGTGTATCAGGACCTGACAAGTCACACTTCAAACCCTGGGACCTGATGTCTGCTAGGATCACTGATTAGCAGTTTGGGAGCTTCAGGTATCAGGGCTGCTTTAGTGACGTGGCTCAGTGCAGAGTGACGGATACCAAAGACACTGTGTCCATCAAGATGTTGAAGAAGATGAGCAGAGACTCCCAGCAGCCCAGCAGGGACGTAGATCCTGAGTCTTTGTCTCACACATTTCATCCCATTGTTAACATGAACTGTCACTGAGCTGCATCATCTGTCTAATGTCTTGTGTTTTCTCTCCAGCTGGACATTCTGATGAAGATCCCAGGCCTTGATCCCGTCCACATTGTTGGGTTCTACAAGAACTTTGATCACAAAAGGACACAGTTGTGTAGTTTTTGAAATGCTGGACAAGAACCTTGATGAGCTGTTGAGGGAGAGACGTGGAGAACCTCTCTCACTTCATGTAATCAGACCCATTACACAGCAGGTACGTGGATTTGATGATTGTATCAGCAGACAATGTCTACTGATTGACAGAACATCTCAGATCAACATATCAGCAACATGTGAACTTCAAAATTCAGTCTTTGTTTCTTCTTCTGTCCCTGCAGCTGCTCTCTGCACTCCACTCTCTCTAAGATGATTAAATGTTGGTGATGTTCTGGATTATCATCTGGATCCAGGATTTTTTAAAGGATTCTTTGATCAGGATTGGCGGAGGTCTGCGATCTCTGAGTGTTTTTCTAGTTTAAAGAATGTTTTCAGGTATGAGTCACCCATCAGCTGTTGTGGTTTTCAATATTTCCTACCAAGAGCATATTTGGGGTAATGATCTGTTACATTGGTCTCCCATTTCATTCTCTGTTTACTCGCCAACCTGGAATTAAGTTTCCAATATGTCTGCTTTTAATCTTCTGCTATTTTTTTCCAATTCATCAATACTTTAGATTTTTCATGATTGTAAAAGGACTTCATTAGTATAAAATGTGTGTAGCCAAGTGGAAAAAGGACCATTCACAATGATGCCACAAGGAGGCGCTGTGCCCCTGTGAATGTTGTTGAATGACAGCTGTCACCGGAAGGTGAAGTGATGCGAGGCAAGAATATACAGGAAGTGGAGAGAACGTCACGTAACTGAGGACCTGTGTGGAAAAGTTTGAAACACGAACTTTCAAAGACTGTCTACAGAGAATAAATGCTGTTTATGTCCTTCCACGACGGTGCACTTGAACTAGCTGAGCTGGCTTAGAGAATCCTGTGAGTATACGGGAAGTGTATACTGATTTATTTTACTATCTGTTGTGGTTACTGATAACCTGTGATGTGTTCACTTGGTTGTGTGTATTTTGTGTTTTTATTTTATTTCATTTGGGACAACCACTACAGTTGTTTACACACAAAAATGTTTATGAATTATTCACTGTGCGCTAAAATAGTTATTCACAGAGACTGAAAATAGCTATATACAGAGACTAAGATGATTTAGTACACACTGTAAACCCCGATAAGTTCAGAATACTCAAAATGTTTGTGGAAACCGATTACCTCGAAATATTTAAGTTAGCAAACTAGTATTTTTGAGTCAACAGTTAAGTAAAGATTACAATTTGCTCAAACTTAAAAGTTTACACTCTATTACTGTTGTATTTAAGTTGAGTGTACTTAAATTTTTTGTATACTGTCAATAAACTTTTATTTTACTAAAAACTTAAAAATGTTTTGCCCTTTTTTTTCCATTTTAAGTTTGTTGAACCTTATTATATTCATTAACATAAGTAAGTATCTTAGATGCTTCCCACTTAATTACTTCTGCTTACCTGAACTTAAATTATTAAAACTCCTAAACTCAAAGATCACAATTTTGCAGAACTTATGTTTTTTGAATAGCCCTCAATAAAAACACAAATCTTTAGCTGGTCAATTCTTTTTTTATTCATTCCAGTTTTTTAAATTCAAACATGCAAACAGTGTTAACAGTGATTTTTTTAACCCACAGCAAGATATTAAACGATTGCTGAATATTCAAATTTAGCATGAAACACATAAACCTATCTTATCTACTATTAAGCTTATGTTGTGGCTTTTCATTTTTAGTGAGACTGTGCAAATATTTCTCTCTCTGTACAAAAACACAATAAGAAAGCTCACCAGTGAGCTTTTAAGTGCTTGATTGAAAACTGCTTAATTTCTAAAACACATACACTTTAAAACATCTACATTTTTAAACCCGTACATTTTCAACCAAAAATGTTACTTCAAACTTCAAATGGAATAGGAAACAAAAGTAAATAAGTAAATAAAACTGATAACTAAGTCTTCTGTGATAAAAACAAGTATAGTAATACTTAAGAAGTCATTATGATTTTAACCAATACTTAATGTATGTTATATGAAAAAAATTAAGCGCAAACATGAACACCTGAGGTAATTTTGTTTGACAGAACATAATCCTTCTGCTGTAAACTTTTTTTTTTTTTAAACGCTTTTAACAATACTTTAAAACAAACTGGAGCTATTCTTCCCCTTCACACACCTTGCAACAATGGCAACTCTTACTGAAGCAGGTCATTTTTCAGACCGAGTAGGCGGGGTTTTAGTGGCTTACCATCATCAAGGCCCATCACCACTTTTTGGATGAATGTAAAAGTGTTTGTGAGTTTGCTGGGGTAGTCCAAATGCAATACATACATCAACCCAAATACCAGTGCAAATGCATCTGAGAATCTGGTGATACTCATCATCATCATGTTGTCTTCCACCACAATGGAAAAGCTGTCAGGAGTGAAGGGGACCATTTCTGAGGTGCTCTCGGTGACCATCATCACGAGGGCAACAGGAGTGTCAGTGATGTCTGGCTCATCTGTCTCCACGGCCTGAAATATGCATAAAAAAAGGTTCACGTTTACTTTACATGGAAAAGTGCCATGCATCACTCCCTATGGAAAGAATCTGTAAGCATGGTGCTGATGAAACAAGGCACAAACAGGTCATGTGGCATTTATCATTGGGTACTTCAGATACTATAAACAAGGAAATGAGCAGAACAAGGTCTACTCTGAGGACAATAATGGAGACACACTGTAGCCAGCTTGCCACAAAATGATGATCAGATAAACCTCACATGCCCTTTGAAAAACATGAAGTCTAAAATCTGATTTGACAGCCTGTAAGGTCTTTAAAAAATATCTTCTTGTATTGCTTATCAAATGGTGCTTTGCAAAACCATTAAAAGAGGATCAATGATAATGTTAGGACTATAACATAACTGTGAATTGTTAAGGGGAGAATTCACATTTTTATTATAGATTTGGTTCACCCAACAAGTCTATTAATATGGATTACTTACATCCCAAGTTTTGTAGAACTCTGTGTCACCTTCACACAGGTAAACTGAGAGGGCCCAAAGAGCTGTTGTGCGTTTGATGTAGATATCCTGTATTTGCTGGAAGGACAAGAAAAATGTACAATAAGTGCTGATCCTGATCCATTGCATTTCTGTATGTTATACTGTACTTATTGAGAGAAGAGCCAGAATGTCCACTATCATGTAGGATTGGCCTTCTTTGTGTCAAAGCTGTGACAGAAATCGACTTTCTTTAACTTAAATGAACTTAGCTTGTTGTGACTAATTTGCATTATGCAAATTAGTCACAACAATTTCAGTCTTTGCTATCCTTTGCAGATCTTGAACTAGACCAATTTGATATATAACTTACCTGATCATACAGCTTTAAGATGTTGCGCAGTGCTTCAGATGTCTTGCCAGTACGCCCTGCTTTCTGTCTGTAGATCGCCAGAAGTTGTGGTACGTGCCGGTCAAGCTCTGAGTGGAACTGGTTCCGAAGGTTTATGTTTGTGATGCGATGGAATTCAGCACAAACCTTGGAGAGAAAAAAACCCCCAAAAAACATAAAACCATAAGGAGTGTGAAGACTAACACTAAATATGAAATTAGAAATTTAGATGATTTTTCCTGGCTTTTCCAAACAACAGTGCTGCCTTAAATATGATAATTATCCTGAATGTAATGTTGTTACGGTTACAGAGCAATGGCAAATACTACAAAGACTGACAGATTGTGTTACCTGAGCTTCCATCTGAAGGGCTGGCCATCTCTCCAGAATGTCCTTTATCGGTGGATTGTCCTGGACAATCTCCTGACGACGAAGGGCAAATGTTGTCTGCATGAGCTTTTCAATTAAAAGTTTGTCCTTATCACTCTTTGCCACTTCTTGCACAATCTGTAGTCTAATTTCTTCCAGACTAGCCTGGTTTTCTCCACGAGGAAAGTCTGGAAGATAGTTTACTTCAGCTCGTCTGGCTCTTTTTATGTTGGAGTGGGGACTCTCTTTATCAGGGTTGTTCCTGCTTCTTTTGCCTGTGTTGACAGACACCTCGATGCATCCAGATCTGGCTAACTTGGTGCGGTAATTCCCCATCTTAAACTTCAGGCTTACCTTCCAACCGTACCATCCACTCACACTTCCCAGCTCTTTAAGACATGGATGTCTTCTGACAAGAGCTTCAGCTGCCATACCCACATCTCTGTCACTGGGATAGGGTTTGTAGGTGTACATTGCTGCAGCCATTGTCTCCAGGATGTTGTGCTTCTGGGCCCTGTTTAATTTCACATTCTTTCCAGATCTCTCAAACAGATCATTTCCCTCTGCAAGGACCCATTCCACTTCATAGGAAAAGGTAGGCACAGGGAAAACATCAGGCCAAGTCTTTAGGCGGTGGCTTACAGGCACATGAGGCAGAATGTCTGTGTCAGAGCTTGCACAGGAGCTGGTGTCGCTCTCTGATCTGACAACTCTCAGTGTACCTTTTTCTGGCAACTCCTTAATATCAACAAGACAGCTGAGTTGTCCGTCAAAGTCAGGATCCTCGTATTGCAGTGTAAACTCAAAGTCCAGTCTTTGCTTTAATTTCTCTCTCAGAATGTTCATGAGCTCCTCCACAGATTCAGGCCTCTCAGACAGGGTTACCTTCACGGCAACATCAGTCGAAAGGTAAACACGTAGCAGGAATCTGTTGGCTGCTGACATCATCTGGGGTTTAAATCCATGAAAACCATTCAAAAAAAGAAAAAGAAGAAAGTTACATATATTCAATGCACATAGTAACAGCAATAATTTGTAGGTATTTAGACCACAGACAATGTAACAATTTGAGTTTAGACAAACACAAATGCATTGGGTACACAAGTCTGAAATCAGATCATGTAATCTTTACAATCAAGTCTGGTTTCAATGCACCAGTATGAATCGTTTTGGTGTCAACAGCAATTTTCCTGCAACACTGTAGGCAAAGAGAGGTGAGGTGTCATTGAGCTCTGACATAGTATGGACAGTTATAGTCCCAGGGAAAAGTTCATATGATCTTAGGTGCTCAATGTAACATGATTTATGTGCTCGGCAAAGCAATGTTACATCATTATTTACAAGGAGGATCTGTTCTATTTTGCTGAACTGAGGAAGTCCCCCCTCCTGTCCTACAGACACAAACATGCCAATGTTGTATTTTGTACCATGAATAACGATGTTTGATGTGCTATATATCATGCTGCTATCCGTTTTTTGTTTGATATGTTCTTTTGCAACCTCAGGGAGTAGTGCAACACTTACAGAAGAGACATTTGTCGTCTGCTGATGTGGTTTAAAGAATGATGGTGCGCTGAGGTAGTATGCCACCATATGCTGATGCCTTGTTGCAAGTGTTTTCAACACATTTTTAAAGTTTTTTGTGTCTTGTACCACATGCTTGAAAAAGCAATGTTTGCCCTCAAATCTTATAGTCCAAAGATGGACAAGAGGCCCAAAGCAGCGAATGAGATGTGGGTAGTGTTCGATAAAGTGATGCTTAGGGCGCAGTCTGAACTCAGGAAAGACCTCCAAAAGCATCTGTCTGTGATCCTGTATTTTTGTCTGGAGATACTGGATTGATTCATCATTGAATGCAGGAGAGAGCACCAGCTCCACAATCTCTTTCAAATCCATCAGTATAGACCAAGCATTATCTCCCTCAGGAACTGTATTACCAATCAGCAATGGGAGTAGTCTTAATAATGTGCCATTCTCATGTCCATTACCACCAATGGTCTTTTTGGCAGCAAAGTTCTTTGAGATCGGTTTTGGTTTGTCAGTCTTGTCTGTGTGTTGGTACGGAAATGACAAAATCTTTCTGTTTAAATGGATAAGTGTAAAATACTTGAGTCGAATCATCTCCTGGATACACAGTGCTAACTCCACAGGTACAATACCCTCAAACAGATCATGGAGGATATCAGGTGGAAAACCAGTGGTGGTATGAAAATACTGCAAACTCTCTCTTAGGACACAGTCTCCTTTGACACCAAGCTGACTTTCTCCATTGCCCTGTAGAACATCCTGCACATTACTGTCATGACCAGCTTTTGTTCTTAAACTAAATTCACCATCCTCAACACTATAAGACTGAATCAAGTCTCTTGTGGCATTGCAAAACCTACAAATATAACCTGATCTGAAGGACTGTGCAAAGCCTGCTAACGCATGAGCTGCCAGGTTGTCAGAAACAACACAGAAGATGGTACCCCGAACTGACTTGCCAAGACACTCAATAAATACACCATCTTGTTCGAGAATGTGAAGGTCTCTTATCAAAGGACCAAGTGTACTTTCATAGCCACACTTCTGAAGATCAGGTACTTTGCATTGTGCTGCAAGCTGAATCACATGCGATGCTGATCGATATTTACATGGTAGATCAGCAAACACCCAGTAAACCGAGCATAGTTTGTGTATTTTTCTTGAAGTACCAAGAGGATTTGCAATTTCAATGTCATCAATGTACAACAGTAGTGGCAATGACAGCTCTGAAGAACACAACAAAGTATTTTCTTGGAAATATGAGCCATCTCGATGACTCTCAATCTGGCCTTTTTCTGAGATCTTAGTTTCCTTCATTTTGTCAAGGATGTCAGTATGTTTAAACATTTCCTGGATCATCTGTAGTATTGGGACATAAACCACTTTGCACCCAGGCTCTACCTCATACTGCACCGGCATTACTACAGGGAAGTTTTTTTCCACATATGTCTTTCTGCGTTTTCTTGAAGACAACTCCTGTCCCTTTGCAGTGCTGCAAGCAAATATATTAGAGTCCCTAACAGAGTTCACCAAATCATTTAACATGGTTTCAGTCGGAGAGATGTGATACCTCTGTAGTACCTCTTGAATGCTCTTTTTTACAAGAGGCTGTGACAAGGTAAATATCTCAGTCATATGATCAACAATCTCCTGAGTTGCAATGTTAGACACATGGAGTACAGTTTGCATCTTCAGGAACAAGGAGGACAGGTTACGGCATAACTGGGCTCTTAAGTGGTTTGTGTCACATTGACTGTCAGCCTCAGAAAAGGTAAATGTGTCTTCATGTTGACTCTCAAAAGGATCCTCATCATTTGCGTCAGGAGTGCCCATGGCTGGTGCTCCACCCTTTTCTATTGACACAATGTCATCACAAAAGTCTAAGCTACCTGCATGTACCCTGCTTTTGTGTGCATTAAAGGATGAATAGACATTTGTTTGGTAGCTACAGTTCTTAAATGGGCATTTAACATTCTCATGTTTTTTTAAGTGCCCCCTTAAATGGCTGAACAGTGTCGCTTCAGAGAAAGGTTGTTTAGAGTTACACAGGGGACAGGTAAAAAGGGAACGTCCAACATGTACTTCTTCACTGGTGCTTGTGCTACAGGTGTCTTTGTGAGATCGAGATAGGTGTATTTTTAAAGCATTGAATGACAGAAATGTGCAAATACAAGATTCATACAGACATGGCAAAGGACTAACACTTGAGTAGAGGCTATGCTTCAAACGGTAGTGCCTGAATAACTGTGCTCTGGTGTCTGAAAAGACTGCACACAACCTGCACTTCCACTCCATCAAATCATTTAAATCTTACCATTTCACTCAAAACTTTTGGATCAAAATGCAGATTCAGTTCAGCATTAACAATTTTAAACTAATTCTTTAATCCAGCTTGATTTAAATCTTTGGATGAAAAGTAAAACAAAAAAAAAAAAAGAAAATCACGATGTTCCTATGTGAACTGTATGTCTAGACTACTGCTTGGATTACCATAAAAAGGCCAGTGTTGTCCAGCGCTGTCAATTACTTGTTCCTGTTGAAAAAAGATAACATTTGTTATGACAATCAGTAACATTACATCTTTTCAGACCGATCTTACATGATAGTTCAACATAAAAACTGATGTGTTAACAAAAAATACCAATAAAAGTTTTTATGAACATAATCTTTTGAAAAACATCTCTGAATGAATTTGCTATATATAGGTCAGAGAGGCTCTGGATCATCTGGAGTGTGGTGAAATAAAGTTATGCACCCCCATATCCTACTACTTATTTTGCTGTCACTATGACATGGTTATTTCCTGTAAAAAGTATTATTTCAAGACAAAGACACCCCTAATGTCTGTGTTCAATTTTATACTCTGAAAAAAGACCACATTAGTAAAAATTGTTAAGGCTACATGACATGAGTATTAACACAGTTACTTAACCTTAAATATGGGGGTTAAGGGTAATTTTATTTTAAAAAACAACAACTAAAAAACAACATTTCAAGGCCAAAACAAAAACAACTTCTAAAATGTGATACTTTAAACAGGCTACAGTGAATATTAAGAACAAATTTGCTCATCAAGTTTCAGGGCATCTGGATTAACTGAAGAACAAAATAAGTGCTAAGTTTGATCCATGACCTTTATATATATTGTTAAAGACAAAGACACCTAATTTCATAAATACCATATTTCAAAAACAGGATATGGTCACAAAAATAGTAACAGTTGCATAACATGGGAAAATGTTGCACTATATATTTACCGACTAATCTTTCATCATATCCCAATACCAAATTCAAGTGTTGACATAACTTACCAATAAAAAATGATCTGACAGTTTAGATGAATCTGTTGAGTAAAAAAGAAAAATATTACGTCCTGTGCTTTGATTATTACAGTGTTTTCACACTAACACATATTTCTAGACAAGATAAAGCCAAATTCTGATTTCATTATTAACAAATTGATATTTTTGAAACAGGCTACATGCACAAGTACAGTTAAGGTAACATCACAGAAGTCAATCATGCATTACCATCTTTTCAGACCACTTTTGCATAATAATTAAATACATAAGTTTAGGAGCTGAAAATTTTGACAGGTAACACATTCAGGATTTGACAAAGACAACTAGTGTCTCATCTACAAGTTGATTCTCTGGGCACAGATCACAACCAAAAAAATCGTAACGTGTATTTAATCCAATGAAACAATGTCTGATGCAGCAATTTCTGAGGCATCTATCTTTTATTGTAGGATTTTAAAAATAAAGTATTTAAATACATTTTAGAAACCACTTGTCAGTTAAATCAGTAGAGAGGAGTTTGAAAACACCTGCACACAAATCTGGAAAAATGCACACACTAGTGTTGTGTGTAATGGCAGTCATTGTCAGTCAGTGTAATAATTCTACCATGAAATTACATCTAAAATATAATTTTCAAGACTTAGCAGGTACTATATGAGAAATTGTAGATTTTCAATCCATATATCTCAGACCTAAGTAAAAGACAAAATAAGAAGCACCCATCAATATTCATCTTTAAATATCTAATGTTGCACATTTAGATTACCTTGATTCTTGATGTGCACTTCTTAACATCCACTTTACCCTTAAAGAAAAACGAATTGGACAAGATTAAATCAAAACTTGCATATATGTTTAGCTTGACCAATACTAAATATCACAACGCCATAACCACCAAATAATGTTGCAAATGACCTAAAACAAGCTTTTTGCGATTTCAAAGGCTTTCTGGCGTTGAAACAGCAAAACAATCAAAACTTCCAACCATATGAGGCCACACACGTCCTTCAGAGATGTTCTGTTCTGCTAGATGCCACATTTACTTCCACCGTTACCGACAACGCGAGATCAAAAACTGTTGTCATATTGCATATTTGTGTTTTCCTACAACTTACCAGCACTTTATAAGTAAAAGAAGAATCATAACTCGTGCACATAAAGCACCTGAGTCACGGACACACACCGACTCAAAGCGCATCCCGCCGAATCACCGCCGTTAATGCCTCAACTGCCGGCTCCACTCGGAACCAAACGGCGTTATACTGGACCCGGAGTTAGTAAACTGAAACGACTTATCAGCATTCCGTGGGCACAAAAATCTCTCGAAGCAACATCAAAAACACGTTTAACACAAATCTCATTGATTGAGACAGACAGTTCGAGGCTAAACTTGGCATTGTTCACCGCGAAATACACGGCGAAGTTTAACGGAAATGGCGGACTGCGTTGTGCGGACAGTGGCCTCCACATTAAGCCTTACATCTGAAACTTCATATACATTTTTTGCGTCAGTGAATAAGCTTAAGTAAAAAAAAAAGCACAATACAGTTACTTTAACATTAGACAAATAAGCTTTTTTATACTTACAAAGTACTCCACGTGCAGACTTCATCCGAGTAAGTTGGCAGCCATCTTGAAAAAGACGTCCCGAAAACGTCGGTTCAAATATTCGTTGACGTCAGTTCAAATATAGCGTCATGACGTCACTGTACGTCCCCTCGTGTACTTGAAAGTTATAATTAAACTGACTGTGTAGACTAAAAATTGTTGCGTCAATTAAAGTTAAAACTGTATAAGTTGTTCAGAGAAAGAAAATATGTTGAGTACTGCTAACTTGATAACAGATTTTTAGTACAGTGTAATCAGTCTTTATTAGTCAGCAGTACTGTTCGGGTTTACAGTGCAGAGGTTAAAACGTTGATACACTAAAACGGTTCTGAACTGAAGTTTAGTGGTTTAATGTATTTCATGCATTCACTATAGCAAACCTAAGAATCGCTCCAAATTTATGTTAACACTGCTCTTCCTCCCTCGAGTAGTGGAGGAATGGAAAACCCCAAAAATCTAGTTCTGTGTCTGGTTTTATTCCACATTTCACGAGCCCACATAAAACTAAATTAACACTATGGTCAAAAAATAATAGTACTGCAAAGCATGACTTCCCAAATGATTGACATACAGACAAAGCAGAATGGATGCTGAGCCAAGCTTTAATAAGAAAGAACAGAACAGATCAGAGAATTTCCTCATAAAATGCAGAAGTACAGAGTAAAATGACAGAAGTACTGTAAATACTGATTTACAGTACTTCTGTCATTTACATGAAACATTTTTTTTGCTTTAATTGTATCATGTAAATCAAGAACATTACTGAAAATACAATAAAAAACTACAAATATATATAATTTCATTAAAAAAAAACAAGTAGTGAGCATCGTAGTTTTGCTCTGGTGCCCTTGTTTCCATGTGGTGTTTTAGTTAGTAAGACTAAATTCAAATAAACTGCCGTGTGTTTATGAGAAATGATTGTAGCACACTGATGTATTTTAATAGTTTTTGAACCACAGTGGAGCTCTGTAGGTCAGAGGAATGAAATAAATAAGGCTTTGGATTCACACACAGCACTAACTTGTTGGTTTCATTCATTGTTGGTCCTGATATTTTCATGGGATTTATTGACAATGAGAAAAATGTTGCATTATTTGGTTCTGATGGGTTATAAAGTGAAATGGATCACTATAAAAAACAAAACTCAGGTGTTATATGGATACTAGTATTAAAGAGACAAAGAGACAGACAAGACACACACAAAAGAAATAAATGCACCTTTATAATGCAGAGAGTACCATTTGGGCTGTCACTCAGATTTTCAGGTTCTTACAGTCATTGCTATTTTCTACCCTCTACGTTTACCACCTTTTCTACGTTTGCCGCCTTTTCTACGTTTGCCACTTCTCCTACGCTTGCTGCTTCGTCCACGTCTGCCACCTCCCTTTCTTGTACCACATCTTGTACACTTGCCGTTTCTTTTACCTTTGCGACCTCTACGAAGCATACCTTGTTTTCTTCCCTTACGTGATTGTCCAAGCTTACCACCCTTCTTCCGTCTACCAACTCGTCTCCCTTTGCAGCCTCTTCTACGACGGCCTCTGCATTTGCTAAGTTGGCCAGCTTTCCCCTTTCTTCTTTGTCTGCCATTGCCAGCACCTGGACCAGTGCCCTCACCAGTGTCTAGACCAGTGCTTATGCCAATGCCTGTTTCTGGACCTGCACCTCCTTGTTCAGTTGATGGAGCTGTATTTGCAACACATGAGGGTGTAACATCTCCACCTGAGGAGCAGCTGGTGCACTGAAAAGAATCATCTTCAGGTGTATAACAACGGAACACGTTGTCAAGCCCGAGTCTGGAAATGTCAAGTTGTTTAAAGGATTGAGCAAGCTGAGATGTGTCAGCATGAGGAACATCAACTACTTCAGAAAACACAAACGCATAACTGCCCCAGTTCTGAGTGACATCATTAATCTTGTTAGTGATACCATTGGCATCTGGGGAGCCTTCAGAGTAGATAATGAGGACATTACCCTGACTGCTTTTTATGAGCGCTTGTAGGTTTTTAAGAACACGAGACACTGCATCTGACTGTGTGGCTGCAACCACCCTGGTGCCTTGGTACACTTGACTGTTTGAGACAGTTTCTTTCACTTTGTCTGCTGGGTCATCCTGAAGGACTTGCTGGAGACTGTTTGGGTCTTGATCTTGTGGGATGTTCACAGCCAGACTGAAGGTGTCACCAAGTGCATACCTGCCAAAGGGAAACACATGAATGTTCACAATTGTAATGCCCCAGTGGTACTGCAGTTGGAGAGACAGCCTACATGGTCAGAAAAGAAGACTAACAACAAGAGTAAAAACTGCATCCTGAGCTTGGTACCCTGAAGAACTCTAAAGTTGCATGTGGAAGTAAATTTACATGAATATGAGAAAAGAATCTTGTTGGTGAGAGACTTCATCTGAACTGTCAGACTGTTTAGAGGAGGGGTCTCAAATTCGGGGCCCGCGGGCGGATTGCGGCCCACAGAACAATATTTTTTGGCCCCCTCCCTGACATTTAAGTTTAGTTTTAGTGTTGCCCGCCAAACACACTTTTTGCTGAGTCGTTGCATGTGCCGCGCTTGCCGTGTGCTTTCATGTTATTACCACACAGAGCCAGTTCAACTATTAGGTAATATAGGCAAATGCTAAGGGCCCCGTGGCCTCCAGGTTGTACCTCAGAATCAGTAAAAAAGTCACCTTCAGTATAATTGTATTTTGGTGAGGGACAGGGAAGAAAGATGCTTGACTCACATTTTCTGTCCTTTCTGAACACTGCCCTAAGCAGACACTTTTATTTTAACATGCAGGAACACAATTTCAAATAACTACACAACTCAACATCAGTGGCAGGTAGCCATAAACCCCGCTACACTCCACACTCATGGTGCTGACAACAACGTTAATAACCCTGAACTCTCATAATCGTTGCAGCACAACAATCCCGTACTTGCGACCGGCTCTGCGATCGCTACAATATTAAAACTAGTTCACACTGATTCAAATGTAAATAAACGGCAAATAATATTACTACAAAACAATGCTGTTCCATTTCTTTTGTAAGTGAATTGTAGCGATCACAGAGCCAGTCACAACGACTGAACTGTCATGCTGCAATGCACCATGGGAGTTCGGGGTTATGAATGTTTTTGCTACCATGAGTAAGAATGGTGGCGGGGTTTATGGCTACCTGTGTGTATGTCAAACAAGAGCTTGTCAGGTTGAATCAAATGGTAAATCTCTGGGTCAAACATCTTTCTCCCCCACTGCTCTCCAGAGTATGTAAATCACTGATGGACTGGGCTGCTGTATAAGTTCTCATGTAGATCACCACCTTGGATAGAGTTATCACTCTCTGTTACCACTGATGGGCTACCGTAGCTCAGGCTTGTGACAGCTTCCAATGGTGTTTGTTGTCAAGTTAGCCAACGTGAATGAGCAACTTTGTTGAAATGTGATTCCGGAGTGACACCAAACTAAAAAGTCATAATTAATAACAAGACATTTATCTAATAATAAACGCTGAGAAGAGTGGATCTGTTGCATTTTTTTGTGGAATACTTGATGCAGCCCAGCCTCACCCAGACTCTACCTCCAGCAGCCCCCAGGTAAGTTGAGTTTGAGACCCCTGGTTTAGAGCCATGCAGAAAAAAATCAGTCAACACAAATGTATTTTATAGTGGTGGGCCACGATTAAAATATTAACCTAATTAATTACAGGCTTTGGAATTAATTAATCACAATTAATAACATTTTCATCAAACAGCAATATTTGACACTCTATGCAAAGTTTTTCAATTCTAATAAATGTTGGTTGACGACTGAATCAATGATCAGACATACGTGAACTTAAATAACGTTTATTTTTCATCTATATTTATCTGTGCATTTTTCATCTACTACATTCACTGATTAGCACAAACTCAAAGTACAATTACAGCTATTATATTCAACATTTTAAGACTTTTTGTAAACTGAAACATTTGAAAACTTATTTTCAAATGAATTCCAGGAAACCCTGACCACTAGAAATGGTAAAGACAGCATCTTTATCAAAGTAAATGGACCAACAGATTAATAAAAAGCTGCCATTTCTACCATTGAAAATGATAAACCACAAAACAAAAACAGTTGAAATATCGGCCATATCACTTTAGTGCTTTCTAACAACAAACCCATTGGCCTCATGATTCCTCTAAGGATAGTTTTTTTTTCTCTTTAAGCCAGTTACTCAGAAAAACTTGCCTGTTTATGTTTTCAGAGCTCAAGGCTGCCCTTTACTTTTGAATTATTAGGGCTGGACCCAAATATCCGAATATTCAGTCGTTGTGGTGTTCAGATAATAATTTTCAGATCTGAATACTCGTGTGCACACACCCGGCTGTCGTCCTCGTGGCTGCGGCTGCAGTATATGGGATAAATTTTGTGCCAGCAGGGAGTGAATTTGAATTCTTTATATTTGAATGTGAATCATTCCATTTGAACCTGAATTGATCGGTTTGAATAATTGCTTTTAAAATCTGAATCTGAATGGTCTAATTTGAAATTGAATCTATTGGTTTGAATGTGTATCGATGTAAAATTGAAACTGTATTTCATTCAGTTGAAAAATTCAACTCCCTAATTCAGTCTCATTTTACAGTTTCACTTCTCTCCATTTCAATTTCAAATTTCTAATTCAGTTTTTTGTGCCACACATCCGGGGCCTGGCGTCAGGCAGAACTAGTCGAACGCAGATGGGAAAAAGTCGGTTTTACGACAGCAACGCGCTTTATGTCGTCTTTGCCGAATGAATGAACGAATGTAGTCTGTGGACTTTAGCAGCAGCAGCTAACAATAGCTCAGTGTTTCATCCGATACAAATAATTATCGGAAATACCACATGCCCAGTGGTGTACTGGCCAGCTGGCTTACTGGGACATATCCGGGTGGCCCGGCGTGATCACTCCCAGCCCCTGTCGGCCGGTCTCCGGTGCCAAAACGATACAATCCGGTGAAGTTCTCCTCCTCGCCATCCACGCAGCATCACATCAGTTTGATCTGATCAGTTTCTTATGCTGCCTGTTGTTATGGGGGGAGGCTGCTGTTTGCTGTGTGTGTTTTGGTGAATAAACCCGAGTTAAGCTTGAAGTTGTGCTGTGGATCTGTTTCAGTGAATCCAGTGTGTTGTGCCAGTTGGTGGCACAACAGGTTAAACACATGACTTATGTTTTATTCCTCTGGATCACATTTGCCACCTCTGGCCGGGCCAATTATTCAAACCGATCAATTCAGGTTCAAATTGAATGGTTCACGTTCAGATATAAAGAATTCAAATTCACTTCCTGCTGGCACAAAATATATCCCATAGCAGTAATGCTGCTGCACGAGTCGAACATTTGGATGTTCGTCATTAATTGGACCCGAATATCCGGAGCACAGAAATTGCTATTCGGACCTATGAACATAATTCCTATGAATTCTGTGCATCCTGTGCATCTTCTTCGCAGCTAGTAAACAAACTTTAGGTGCATTACCGGCACCTACCAGGCTGGAGTGTGAGCATCAGTGTTACCAGTGTGGCAGAAATGAGGGAACTGAGAAAGGTGCGATTAAATGCGTTATTTTTTTCTACTGCGTTAATTTTTCTGTAACTAATTAATAAAAATTGACGCATTAAAGTCTCAGCCCTGATATTTTAATATACATATTGTTGTATATAAATCAGTAGACATTTCATGTTTTTACAGATCAAGGACTTCTTTCTGGAAACACAATTTTGTACAATTTATTTCATAATCGCACGAGGAGATGAGACTAAACAGACAAATACAAAGCAGCAGCTTTGAAAGACTCACTCGTTTTTGATGCCTTCTACGATACTTGTGAGCCACGTCTGGTCCACAGCAGCCAAACTGTTTGGAGGAGACAGGAAGAAGGCCAGCACCACAACCATCCAGCCCAGACCAGCCATCTACACAAATCAGAGTCAACAACAGAGTGGTTTTAACAAGCACACAAGAAACTATAGTAATATTAATTAATGAAGAGCATGACAAACTTAAATGTGACTGTGTTTACTGTGTTTAGCCCATTTAACATTTTATATAGCTGGAGTCACCTGAGATGATGAATAAATAGCTCACCTTCAGGCCTGTTGCCAGCTGGATCTGCTGGTTTTAACACCCTGTAGATATAAGACAAGCAGGAATTAAATATGTAATTCTAGAAAAGGTTCTTCTATAAATCCTGTTAAATATCAGAACAGAATAAAACCACCTGTGCACACATTTTCATTTCATAGCTGAAATCATGACTTGATTAATGGATTGGTCATGGTGGAAAAATGAAGCCATGAGTGAAATAATTTAGGGCACATCTGTTTTGATTTTACAAGTTAATTTTCATGCAGAAATGCAAAACAATTATCAGCTGTAGTCTATTTTGAACTGAGGAGTAAACATTTGCAAATGTACTGCATGTACCTCTTGTGAAGAAGGATGTACGATGCTGTCCACTCTGCCTCTTGTGTTTTCAGTGTTTCAAAGAAGATGCTGTTCTAGTGAACTCAGTCTGAGGGAAGTGTTTTATAGAGGACAGGCAGCCGTACCCTTATTTGAGCATGCCTGTATGAAGTGATGAAATGATGCATCGTCATCCTTACTCAACATCTTCTCTTTGATTGAGAGACAGAAAGACGGACTGAGGAAGAACTTTAAGGTGAACTTAAATTGAAGACATTAAGCTTCCATCAGCATCATGATTTTGTTCAGTGATTGTGTTTAAATTCAAGAATAAACCATCAGGTTCCTCTCAACAGTGCAGAGAACACATTTACAGGGCGAGTGGGAGAGAGATATAAGCTAACAATGATAAGAGGCCAAACAAGTAACCTGGGCACCAAGCTGTAAACAGGGGAGATGGTTTCTATAGTGATGGGCAAAAGTTTACTATACTGGTCATTTTTTTCTAGTATCTAAAATATCTATATCCTAGTGTCTGTTTGCTGCTGGGATTGTATTTAATCCAACTAAAGCATTTTATCTGGTTTAACCCCAGCATTGTGAAACAATGTCAGAAACATGGAAAAAGCTGGAAACAGTACATTTTCACAAAAGTTCACTTTGAAACTTGATCAGAAGGGGGTGGGGGGCAGTCTCCATTTTACCTGATTAATAATTAAGTTATGTTTCTGGCATCAGGCTGTATGAAGAAGTCAATTTGGGCTCTGGTTTATTAGGGTGGACTTCCTCCCCCTTTCTCCAAATGAGACAGGAGGTCCACAGAATTGGGGTAGAGGACTTGGGGAAGTGATTGGGGTCAAAGATGCAGGACAGTGCATCAGGCTTAACATTCTTAGAACCAGGCCGACAGAAAATCATGGAGCTGAATGTATTAAAGATTAATGCCCACCTGGCCTGTCTGGTGTTCAATCTCTTGGCCCTGCATAGATGCTCCAGGTTGTGTCCACACCAGAAAAGGTTGCTCTGCCTCCTCGAACCAGTGCCGCCACTGATCCAGGGCCACTTTAATGCCAACAGTTCTCTATTCCCTGTGTCGGACATTTTTTCAACCTGAAACCGACTGGAAGAGAGGAAGGAGCTTTCCATCATGGGGGTCATGCTGGGGAAGGACGGCGCCCACGTCCATGCCTGAAATGTCAACTTCAACCTGAAAATGCTGATGGTTTCTGGTAACAAGAGAACAGGAGCAGCAGTGAGACTCTCTCTGAGTCTCTGGAAGGCATTTTCAGCCTGGGGGGTCGACTGGAACCAGGTCTTAGGAGAAGTTAGAGCATGTCGGAGTCCAGCAATACAGCTGCAATTCCTAGAAAACCTTTGATGGAAATTGGCAAAGCCCAAAAAACTCTGCAGGTGTTTGCAGTTGGCAGAAGTTGTTTATTTACATTTTTATTCTCCCCAACGCTCCACTTTCTTTGGATATGGAGTTGTAATTAACTGGATATATAATAAATAGGATTGTAAAATTAATCCATATGTATTATGTTTTTTGCTTAAATCCAGACTCTCAGCTCCAAACAAGACATCAGCTAACAAGGAGCAGCCTCCTCTGCAAAGGTCAGATGCAGGTGTAGGCAGATTTCTACAGAGAGGACTTGAATAGTGGACGAGGACAATGCAAAGACAACTTATCAACGAGGTGATGCAGGCAGCCCCACAGGAGGATTTTGCTGCAAACAATAATTTTGTAAATCAATAAAGCAAGAACAATAAATCGGTGTTTTCTTGTTAACAGTCTTTTGGAGCAACTAACAGATTTTTGATGAGAAAATGGTTAAAATCTCATAATGATGTTAAACTGAGCTCAAGACATTATTCTAAAGTTTCCTTTGCCCTGTGACAGCAGCACAGAAGCTGTGCTCTGTTTGGTCCTGTCTGCATGTTGCTTGTTGCACAGCAGCAAGAGCAAAGACACCCTCTTAAATACAGTACAGGAGGCAAATGAGGCAGCAGATGGGATGCTGATATTCATCAGAACTATGATGGAATCAACTACATACCAGTTCAAACAATGCTTTTGCCACACTTAGAGTTTGTCATTCTGTATTAGGAAACAATGTCTCATAATGTCAGATGTGATTTGATGTTATTTGTTAAGTTAAATCAACGAATGGACCAACTATAAATAATCTTCACATATCCAATTTTCAGAGACTCTAAGTATTTGTATTCAGTTTGGTCAAACTCTACATGACATGTTTTCCATCTGTGCCATGGGAACAAACTGTAGCTGCAGTCCCACCCTGAGATGTGTGAACTGTAACATGCTTTGTCACTATGAGCTGAAGATAAGAAGAAGACTTCTGCTTGCTGCATGACTAGACTGGTTGCTGTTCTTATCTTACCTCTCCATCTGTTAATAAAAAAGAAAATGTATGCTGCAGTCCAAGCTAGCACATGTTGCTGCTTCTTCTGGTCAGCATCACAACCAGACAGCAGATCAGTCCTTACATGAACATTATGTAGTAATACACTGAATTGTCCAGTTATTGAGTCCTGCCAGTAGCATTCAAATTGACCAGATGCCCTTTGTATAAAAGTTAGTGACACACAGTGAACACTGTGAGGATACACAGAGCTGCATTTGCATGTCTGCGTGTGATTACTTCAGTCCAATCATAGTAACATGGTGGATTTACTGTAAAAACAGTTTGTTGTCATCATTAAGTGATATAATAATGTCATGGCTACTGCTAGCAGCAAAGTGTTGCTCTCCAGGTTTGGAAACCAAAGGAAAACTTATGGAGGACAGCAGAACTTAAAGAAGAACCATGTGTTCATGATGCAGCTGCTTCACCAAAATGAGAAGACTTTGATCAGCTCCTCTCATCTGTCAGTCTCATCTTTTAGTGCTCAGGTTCAAGGCAAACATTACAGTCAAACTGTGACATTTCTCACAAAGTCAAGTCCTTTTGTTCTTGGTTGCTTTGAGTATATGATGCTTATTGATTTTATTAATGCATTGCAGTTGTAGTTTTATGGACTTCTAAACTGAGTCTTTGTGGACTACAGAATTAACCATCCCCACCTTGTATTTCTAAAACTCCTTTTAAAGCCTGTACTGAAAAAACAAAAGAAAAAATGGATTCAAATGTATTCCAAAATAGTTACCGCATGAACATTTTGAGAGACTTGTCACACACTCTAACATGTTTCTTATGATGCTTTTAAGAACAATAATAATAATAATAATAATAATAATAATAATAATAATAATAATAATAATAATAATAATAATAATAATGATGCATTGGTTTTATATAGTGCTTTTCTAGACACTCAAAGACGCTTTACATTGCATTATTTATTCACTCCATACTCCATGGTGGTGAGCTACATATGTAGCCACAGCTGTCCTGGGGTAGACTGACGGAGGCGAGGCTGCCAGCTCCTCCAACCACCACCAACCACTCACTCTACATTCACCCAGGCTTCCTGGTGCCTGGTGTTCCCTCACGGTCTCCCATCCAGGCGCTGACCAGGACCAACCTCACTTAGCTTCAGAGATCTGAGGGGATCGGACATCCACAAGGTGGTATTATATCTTCTGTATCATTTGTGGCCATTTGTATACATGTGACGATGTATGAAAATGGCAAAGACTTCTAAACTTTAAGTTTGAAGTATGTAAAATGATTCACCGTAGGCAGACATCACTGTAGATCACATGTTTTCTAGTGGATGTATTGACTGTGGGGCGACACGGTAGGGCAGTGGTTAGCACTGTTGCCTCACAGCTTGAAGTTCCTGGGTTTGAATCCTGGCCTGGGGTCTTTCTGTGTGAAGTTTGCATGTTCTCCTGTGCCTGGGGGGTTCTCACTGGGTGCTGCTTCTGTTTCTGAGTCACACAAAGGGAATAAATTGAGGGGTTTAGTCGGGTCACAGTGGCCGTTTGGTTTATGTGGTGACAACACACAACAGTAAATGTGGCCGGTCCAGATACAGGAATGGCAAATATCAAATGTGAGTTTATTTATTTGTTAAGTTAAATCAAGGAATAGACTGTCTAACTATAATTAATATTCACATATCCTTTTTTCAGCAAAAGTAATGGGTTGCTGGCAAGAAGTGGTGAATGCTTTCTACTTAGTGTTTGTATTCAGTGTGGTCAGACTCTATACAACATGTTTACCATCTGTGCCATGTGAACAAACTGTAGCTGCAGTCCCACCCTGAGATGTGTGAACTGTAACATGCTTTGTCACTATGAGCTGAAGATAAGAAGAAGACTTCTGCTTGCTAGATGACTAGACTAGTTGCTGTTCTTATCTTATGTCTCCATCTGTTAATAGAAAGAGAGAAAATGTATGTTGCAGTCGAAGCTAGCACAAAGATCCATAAGAGGATTCTATTAGCAGAAGGAAATTACTTCCTCACACTTGAGGCTGTAGTTAAAGCTTCAGAACACTGCCTGGTCTCTATGTTGTACTTTGGGCAGTCAGTTGTTGTTACGTTCTAAATTATATCTAATTATATAAGGTTTATGGTTCTCTGCTGGAAAGCAGTGGATTGGTCCCTCCAGGTTGGGGAGGAGTTGCTTCCCCAAGTGAAGGAGTTTAAGTATCTCAGGATCTTGATCACGAGTGACGGGAAAATGGAGCATGAGATGGACAAGGCGGCTTGGTGTGGTGTCAACGGTAAAGTGGGCATTGTATTGAACCGTCATGGTGAAGAGGGAGCTGAGCCGTAAGGTGAAGCTCTCCATTTACCAGTCCATCTACATTCCAACCCTCACCTATAGTCATGAGCTCTGGATAGTGACTGAAAGAACAAGACTGTGGGTACAAGCGGCCAAAATGAGCTTCCTCTGCAGGGTGACTGGGCTCAGCTTTAGAAATAAGGTGAGAAGCTCAGACATCCAGAGGGAGCTTGGAGTAGAGCTGCTGCTCCTCCTTGTTGAAAGGAGACAGTTGAGGTGGTTTGGACATCTGATTCTGATGCCTCCGGGGAGACTTGCTTTGGAGGTATTCTGAGCACATACACCTGGGAGGAGACCCTGGGGCAGACCCAGAACCCACTGGAGGGTTTATATATCTTATCTCATCTGGCCTTGGAACGCCTAAGGATCCCCCAAGAAGAAGTGGAAAGTGTTGCCAGAGGAAGAAACGTCTGGAATGACCTGCATCGTCTGCTGCCTCCACAACCTGACCCAGGATAAGCAGAAGAAAATGGATGGATGGATTTCTGAGACTTATTGAGTCACCATATGGTAAAAACTTTGTATAATGACGTGTAAAGATACAGATGTTGCAGATGTAAGTTGCTATTGCCCGAGTGCATATAATGCCTGATGTATCGCATATGATGTGTTTTTGTACAGTGCAAACACATTTATCTATTCAGTTATTCCTCTACTGGCCATTGAGCTCCATTAAAGCAACAGGGTGCAACATTTGCCTTTTTAATTTACTTGGTCACTTCTTTGAGTATCTCACTTCTTACTAATATGACTGATTTAATTAATTGTTATTTTATTTTTTTATAAAATGATTAAGATTTTGATTAATCATCATGATGGCACTTGGTCAGCAGTGTATTATTTGGAACTCTGGAGCTGGAGTGTAGGACTTTAAATGGATACTGATTATCAGTTCCAGGTAAGTCTGGCATTGAAAAGATCAGCTTTGAATCAAACAGTCTCAGTTCTGTCATTTTAAAGTGAATGTAGCCTGACTGAGTTGAAGCTCAGCTGGAGTCTTTGTGTTTGTTTTCTACTTTGATTTTGTCTTCAGCCTCATCTTCAGCTTCACTGCTATTTATTTGTGTCAATCAGTTTGTACTTTGTGTACATTTTTGTAAAAATAGAGGATAAGAAGGTTAAATGTGGATCAGAGAGCACAGGCTGCTCCTTTATAGGTTACAGTTAACTGTACAAAAGCCTGTTGCACACAAACAAACTCATCCACAGCTCCACCAAAAGTCATTTCACATGGATTTCATCCGAAAACAGTCACTGAACATCACTTATGAGCACATATTTAACATATTTCAACATTTACACATGAATCAAAGTCTCTTCACAATGACTGAGATCATGTTGGTGTTTTAGTGTTTGTCACCTGTTTGACTTGAGAGTCCTGACAAGTGCAGAGTTTGGTTGTTGAGGATTGAAACAGACATGTTTAAATGTCAAGTTTGTTCAAATCAAAGCACTTGAAGAGCAGATGAAGTGTGCTTTTCTTGTGTGTGCTGTGAACAGATGAAAGTGAAATGAGTTGTGACTGAGGTCTCTGCTTATACACTTGTTGTAGCATCATTCCATTGAGTGACATCACAAAGAAGGATTGTGGAATCTGGACCAGTAATGTGGAATCATAGGAGTGACACAATTAAAAGTAAACAAAGACAAAATGGACAAAGAATATTCCTACATTTGATTATTTCTTATCATTGATTCTTTCATTGATTCTCTTTCTATTTCCACATTTATTTCCTTTTAATTGAGTCACTCCTCTTGTTGCATACAGTAACAGTGTTGTACAGCAAATAGCACAATTTAACCTGAGAGCAATGAGAGACATGAATTTAGACTTTGACATCAACAAAACTAATATAAATGTGATTTAAATAGAATGTACTATAGACAAACCTAATTGTTCAACATACAACATGACTGATTCTGAGACAGATGAGAAAGTTTGCTGATCCAGGCTTTAATCAGAGAGAACACAACATCAGAGGGTTTCCTTTATAGAAGTATACAACTAATGTGACTGGAGAACAGTTACATCAGCACTCAAATACTGTGGTTCATTTAACCACAAGTTACTTAAACTTGCAATTTCAGTTAAAAGGTAACTTTCAATATACTTTAAATTCACCACCTTTTAAAAAAAGTGACGCTAGAAAATAACAGCCATGATTTTTGGAGCATACGTCCATCAGTGAGGCTTGTTGAGGCCACAGATCAAGAACATACTGTACAACTGTCCACTGCCACTAAGCACAATCATGTTTCTGCATGTATGTATGTTTATGCAGTTTTTCTTTTTTTAAAATTATATTACATTCATTTGGTTTGTGTTTTAACACACACACAATCAAAGTGCACACATAAGTACATCTCACCCTGTCCTTCATGTCTCTCACATTTCTGTTCATGCTAACTCTACAGTTCACCTCCTCCTCTGTTTTTCTGTCTCCTCTATTTAATTGTTTTCACTTCTCCTCCCCTCTGCATTTACCCCATCCTCTAGCTCAGGGGTATGCAACTAAAATTCAAAGAGGTCCAGTCAGAGATAATTTATTAAAGCAAAGGTCCGGAACATCATAATGTCTAACTGAATTAGTGTGATATTTGTTGATGTAACATAGTAGTTCTATTAGCGTCTGCCTGTAATCAATAGCTGACTGTCAAATCAAATGAATTCAGTACGATTCAAAAACATTTAGACAACATTTATTAATAAATAACTTTCGATGTAACTACATCTGAAAATAAAGTGCAGAACGTGAAAAAATAATGCCTGACCAACATGAACCAACTTATATACATCTTTAACTGAACAACCTGAACCAGCGTATATACTTCTTTAACAATACCTACGTCTGAAAAAAGTTAAGCAATCGAACATTTTTAACAGTAAAGTTTACTGCTTATCCTCCTCTCGGCTGTCCCTCGCCTCTCAACTGTTACCGGAATGCACCGAACAGCGATGTTTAGCGCCTGTAATACAGAGACTTCATTGGCGGAGTAGCGTCACGTGGGATGGCTGTAATTGGTCTGTGTATTTCCTGAGCTGACAAACTAATGCCGTAAACACTGGAAAAGCTGCGCCGGCAAAATAGAAGCGACTCGTCAAATTTAAATCCTGTTACTTTTTCAAGTCCGGGTCCATATAAGACGGCGTCTGGGTCCGGATCCAGACCGCGGTCCCCCAGTTAGTGACCCCTGCTCTAGCTTACTCTTTTGTCAGATACATAAGCTCCATTGTGTTGCCTCTCTACTCTGTGTTTTCTTCTTCTTCCTTGTCTGCGTTGTCTTCTTACTCTTCACCTGTTTTGTTTTATGCTTGTTAACCTCATCTCTGTGTTTTTCCCGCCTACTTTTACAGCTTTGGTGACCTTCTGGCCACTTTGTATGAAGAAACACCTTCACACCTTCTGACTGTAGCACACCTCCGTCTGCCCTCGCCCTCTTGGCTGCCACCACCCACTCCAGGTCCGTTGCCACCCTGAGGAATCCCCCCCACACAGACCATTTTGTGTGATGGAATTACTTTTCCCTTGTTGAGTGGGTGTGGTTGAAGAGAATATCAAGTTGTGACTGGGACCTGGCTGTAAATCATCTGAAAAGCAATACCGTGTAACTTGATCACCAGTAGAGCAGCTTGTACACTTCACTTCCCGGCCGTCAGAGCTTTCTTGGTTGCATCGGAAAATGTTCTTAAGACCAATTTGCCCAAGAAGACCTCTGTGTGTTGCAAGGTGTTGAAGTGCTCCTTGTAGGTCATCCTCAGGTATGACTGTACCGTCGCGGGGCTGGAACACATTAGAAAACACCACGGCATAATTTTTCCAAGTCACAATCTGATTTATGCTTTTGAGAATGTTCCTGGGATTTGTTTGGCTTGTGCATCTTTTGTCACACAGGGAAGCAAGAACATAGAAAAGCAACAAGTCGTCCCTGTTGTGATTGTTGAGCAAGGCGCTGAAGTGCTGTAGCGTTCGGTACTCTGCATGATCAGCTCTTCTGTCGTCAACTGCATGAGGACAGAGTCTCTGGACATCATTCCATGTTTCAACCCCTCCAGGACACTGTGTCAGAACATGAGGCCATTGCACACGTTCATTCGGACACTGACTCACAACATTGGGCCATCTCAGAACTGTAGCTGCCACCAGCCTGCTGCTGGTGGACACTTTGCATTTCAGAATGTCCTCCTTCACTTGGCCACCAGTGTCGGTGATTTCACTGATGTCATACATTTTTGTGTTCCTGTTGTACGGGATGCTCACAGCCAGACTGAACATGGGATATCTTCTGTCAAAGGAAACAGACTCACAGAAAAGAATACATTACATTAACTCATTGGCTGCCAGCCATTTTCAGAATTCATACCCCCCTCACTGCCAGCCATTTTCAAGCATTTTGACTGATTTTTCAAGACTCACAGAATATTTTGTACTATGACCCTGTAAAATCTGAAACCAGATTCTGAAAGAAGAGACTTTCTACTTTCATCAGTAAAAAAGGTTTGATTCCAGCTTGTTTCGTTCTTCCATAATGAGCAGCTGAATAGAGGCAAGTTTCACAAAAAATGACAGTCTCTGACCAAAAAGCTGAGAAAACAGGTTTTAGTGAAAAGAAATGTGTCAAGCAGAACAGAGACTTTGAGGCTCATGTTTTTAGCTTTAGTGACACCTCAAACATCTGAACATTGGTTCCTTCTATCAAACAATAAAAACAACACTGAGGAAGGGCTTTTGATGGCAAAATTATTATTATTTCACAAATGTGTAACAATGTACAATGACAATTTTTACATCTGACAAAAATGTATGAACTTATTTCCAGGTATGTGTTTGTGGATGTGAATCTGGTGGGGTTGGGGTCTTCCTCACGACCTCTGCTGGATGGACGACCTGTAAATTATAGAAATACATGCAATTACCATAAAAATACACGTTTGCTGCAGTGTGATGTGGAGAAAGATGTTTTTTTTTTTTTACCTTGCTTCTTAGCACTGACAACAGGAGTGGGATCTCTGCTGGAGCACAATCTGTAAATTGAACATTGCTTCACGTCAGTACTGACAACAGATTTTACAGTAGTCTATATGATTTAGTGGGACTAAATTGTGTTTATGTGGCGTGGACTGATGGAGGGGGGCGGGGGGATCGCTTTGAGGTTGGGATCGCGTTGATGGCGGTACAGATTATCTGTCAAACCACGCTCAAAACGATAGCAATAAAAGTTAGCTAGCTAGCAAGTTAGCAAATCAAATGGATCTTTATTTATAAAGCAGTTTAGTTCTTACCTCCTTCATGTCTTCTGGAGAATCTGGAACGAGGCTCTGCTGCTCCGGACGGCACTCCACCCAGACGGCAGCCGATCATCTGGAGAATCTGGATCATTTCAGTGGAAATCTCCCCCATTTAAACCAAAGGGGTTTTAGGGCAAGTTTCATAGCTCTGCAACACAAGGTCCCACAGGCTCGTGCCTGGCACCGTTGGACAGCTGGTAGCCACAAATGGGGGGGTAGGTGTAGTCCTGAAGTACATGGGGTGTTTGGAAAAGCTAACCCTAATCCCGATCCCAGCATTTCAGTGGAAATCTCCCCCATTTAAACCAATGGGGATTTTGGCAAGTCTTCTAGCTCTGGAACACAAGGTCCCACAGGCTCGTGCCTGGCACCGTTGGAAAGCTGGTGGCCACAAATGGGGGGGTAGGTGCAGTCCTGAAGTACGTGTGGTGCTTGGAAAAGCTAACCCTAACCCCGATCCTAGCATTTCAGTGGAAATCTCCCCCATTAAAACCAATGGGGATTTTGGCAAGTCTTCTAGCTCTAGAACACAAGGTCCCACAGGCTCGTGCCTGGCACCGTTGGAAAGCTGGTAGCCACAAATGGGGGGGTAGGTGCAATCCTCAAGTACGTGTGGTGCTTGGAAGACCTAACCCTAACCCCGATCCTATCATTTCAGTGGAAATCTCCCCCATTGAAAACAATGTGGATTTTGGCAAGTCTTCTAGCTCTGGAACGCAAGGTTCCACAGGCTCGTGCCTGGCACCGCTGGAAAGCTTGTGACCACAAATGGGGGGAAGGTGTAGTCCTGAAGTATGTGTGGTGCTTGGAAAAGCTAACCCTAACCCCGATCCTAGCATTTCAGTGGAAATATCCCCCATTTAAACCAATGGGGTTTTAGTGCAAGTCTCATAGCTCTGGAACACAAGGTGCCACAGGCTCTTGACTGACACCGTTGGAAAGCTGGTAGCCGCAAATGGGGGGGTAAGTGCAATCCTCAAGTACGTGTGTTGCTTGGAATGGCTAACCCTAACCCCGATCCTTGCATTTCCGTGGAAATCTCCCCGATTTAAACCAATGGGGATTTTGGCAAGTCTTCTAGCTCTGGAACACAAGGTCCCACAGGCTCGTGCCTGGCACTGTTGGAAAGCTGGTTGCCACAAATGGGGGGGTAGGTGTAGTCCTGAAGTACGTATGGTGCTTGGAATGGCTAACCCTTACCCCGATCCTAGCGTTTCAGTGGAAATCTCCCCCATTAAAACCAATGGGGATTTTGGCAAGTCTACTAACTCTGGAGTGCAAGGTTCCACAGGCTCGTGCCTGGCACCGTTGGAAAGCTGGTAGCCACAAATGGGGGGGTAGGTGCAATCCTCAAGTACGTGTGGTGCTTGGAAAAGGTAACCCTAACCCCGATCCGAGCATTTCAGTGGAAATCTCCCCCATTTAAACCAATGGGGTTTTAGTGCAAGTTTCATAGCTCTGGAACACAAGGTCCCACAGGGTCGTGCCTGGCACCGTTGGAAAGCTGGTAGCCACAAATGGGGGGGTAGGTGCAATCCTCAAGTACGTGTGGTGCTTGGAAAAGCTAACCCTAACCCCGATCCTAGCATTTCAGTGGAAATCTCCCCCATTTAAACCAATGGGGTTTTAGTGCAAGTTTCATAGCTCTGGAACACAAGGTCCCACAGGCTCGTGCCTGGCACCGTTGGAAAGCTGGTGGCCACAAATGGGGGGGTAGGTGTAGTCCTGAAGTACGTGTGGTGCTTGGAATGGCTAACCCTAACCCCAATCCTAGCGTTTCAGTGGAAATCTCCCCCATTAAAACCAATGGGGATTTTGGCAAGTCTTCTAGCTCTGGAACACAAGGTCCCACAGGCTCGTGCCTGGCACCGTTGGAAAGCTGGTGGCCACAAATGGGGGGGGTAGGTGCAGTCCTGAAGTACGTGTGGTGCTAGGAAAAGCTAACCCTAACCCCGATCGGAGCATTTCAGTGGAAATCTCCCCCATTAAAACCAAAGGGGTTTTAGGGGCAAGTTTCATAGCTCTGGAACACAAGGTCCCAAAGGCTCGTGCCTGGCACCGTTGGAAAGCTGGTAGCCACAAATGGGGGGTCGGTGCAGTCCTGAAGTACGTGTGATGCTTGGAAGAGCTAACCCTAACCCCGATCCTAGCATTTCAGTGGAAATCTCCCCCATTTAAACCAATGGGGTTTTAGTACAAGTTTCATATCTCTGGAACACAAGGTCCCACAGGCTTGTGCCTGGCACCGTTGGAAAGCTGGTAGCCACAAATGGGGGGGTCGGTGCAGTCCTGAAGTACGTGTGATGCTTGGAAAAGCTCACCCTAACCCCGATCCGAGCATTTCAGTGGAAATCTCCCCCATTGAAACCAATGGGGATTTTGGCAAGTCTTCTAGCTCTGGAACACAAGGTCCCACAGGCTCGTGCCTGGCACCGTTGGAAAGCTGGTGGCCAAAAATGGGGGGGTAGGTGCAGTCCTGAAGTACGTGTGGTGCTTGGAAAAGCTAACCCTAACCCCAATCCTAGCATTTCAGTGGAAATCTCCCCCATTTAAACCAATGGGGTTTTAGTGCAAGTTTCATAGCTCTGGAACACAAGTTCCCACAGGCTCGTGCCTGTCACCGTTGGAAAGCTGATGGCCACAAATGGGGGGGTAGGTGCAATCCTCAAGTACGTGTGGTGCTTGGAAGACCTAACCCTAACCCCAATCCTATCATTTCAGTGGAAATCTCCCCCATTGAAAACAATGGGGTTTTAGTGCAAGTTTCATAGCTCTGGAACACAAGGTCCCACAGGATCGTGCCTGGCACCGTTGGAAAGCTGGTAGCCACAAATGGGGGGGTAGGTGCAATCCTCAAGTACGTGTGGTGCTTGGAAAAGGTACCCCTAACCCCGATCCTAGCATTTCAGTGGAAATCTCCCCCATTTAAACCAATGGGGTTTTAGTGCAAGTTTCATAGCTCTGGAACACAAGGTCCCAAAGGCTCGTGCCTGGCACCGTTGGAAAGCTGGTAGCCACAAATGGGGGGTCGGTGCAGTCCTGAAGTACGTGTGATGCTTGGAAAAGCTCACCGTAACCCCGATCCGAGCATTTCAGTGGAAATCTCCCACATTGAAACCAATGGGGATTTTGGCAAGTCTTCTAGCTCTGGAACACAAGGTCCCACAGGCTCGTGCCTGTCACCGTTGGAAAGCTAGTGACCACAAATGGGGGGGTACGTGCAATCCTCAAGTACGTGTGGTGCTTGGAAAAGCTAACCCTAACCCCGATCGGAGCATTTCAGTGGAAATCTCCCCCATTTAAACCAATGGGGTTTAAGTGCAAGTTTCATAGCTCTGGAACACAAGGTCCCACAGGGTCGTGCCTGGCACCGTTGGAAAGCTGGTAGCCACAAATGGGGGGGTAGGTGCAGTCCTGAAGTACGTGTGGTGCTTGGACAAGCTAACCCTAACCCCGATCGGAGCATTTCAGTGGAAATCTCCCCCATTAAAACCAATGGGGATTTTGGCAAGTCTTCTAGCTCTGGAACACAAGGTCCCACAGGCTCGTGCCTGGCACTGTTGGAAAGCTGGTTGCCACAAATGGGGGGGTAGGTGTAGTCCTGAATTACGTATGGTGCTTGGAATGGCTAACCCTAACCCCGATCCTAGCGTTTCAGTGGAAATCTCCCCCATTAAAACCAATGGGGATTTTAGCAAGTCTACTAACTCTGGAGGGCAAGGTTCCACAGGCTCGTGCCTGGCGCCGTTGGAAAGCTGGTAGCCACAAATGGGGGGGTAGGTGCAATCCTCAAGTACGTGTGGTGCTTGGAAAAGGTAACCCTAACCCCGATCCTAGCATTTCAGTGGAAATCTCCCCCATTTAAACCAATGGGGTTTTAGTGCAAGTTTCATAGCTCTGGAACACAAGGTCCCACAGGCTCGTGCCTGGCACTGTTGGAAAGCTGGTAGCCACAAATGGGGGGGTAGGTGCAATCCTCAAGTACGTGTGGTGCTTGGAAAAGGTAACCCTAACCCCGATCCTAGCATTTCAGTGGAAATCTCCCCCATTTAAACCAATGGGGTTTTAGTGCAAGTTTCATAGCTCTGGAACACAAGGTCCCACAGGCTCGTGCCTGGCACCGTTGGAAAGCTGGTGGCCACAAATGGGGGGGTAGGTGTAGTCCTGAAGTACGTGTGGTGCTTGGAATGGCTAACCCTAACCCCAATCCTAGCGTTTCAGTGGAAATCTCCCCGATTAAAACCAATGGGGATTTTGGCAAGTCTTCTAGCTCTGGAACACAAGGTCCCACAGGCTCGTGCCTTGCACCGTTGGAAAGCTGGTGGCCACAAATGGGGGGGGTAGGTGCAGTCCTGAAGTACGTTTGGTGCTAGGAAAAGCTAACCCTAACCCCGATCCGAGCATTTCAGTGGAAATCTCCCCCATTAAAACCAATGGGGATTTTGGCAAGTCTTCTAGCTCTGGAACACAAGGTCCCACAGGCTCGTGCCTGGCACTGTTGGAAAGCTGGTTGCCACAAATGGGGGGGTAGGTGTAGTCCTGAATTACGTATGGTGCTTGGAATGGCTAACCCTAACCCCGATCCTAGCGTTTCAGTGGAAATCTCCCCCATTAAAACCAATGGGGATTTTAGCAAGTCTACTAACTCTGGAGGGCAAGGTTCCACAGGCTCGTGCCTGGCGCCGTTGGAAAGCTGGTTGCCACAAATGGGGGGGTAGGTGCAATCCTCAAGTATGTGTGGTGCTTGGAAAAGGTAACCCTAACCCCGATCCTAGCATTTCAGTGGACATCTCCCCCATTTAAACCAATGGGGTTTTCGTGCAAGTTTCATAGCTCTGGAACACAAGGTCCCACAGGCTCGTGCCTGGCACTGTTGGAAAGCTGGTAGCCACAAATGGGGGGGTAGGTGCAATCCTCAAGTACGTGTGGTGCTTGGAAAAGGTAACCCTAACCCCGATCCTAGCATTTCAGTGGAAATCTCCCCCATTTAAACCAATGGGGTTATAGTGCAAGTTTCATAGCTCTGGAACACAAGGTCCCACAGGCTCGTGCCTGGCACCGTTGGAAAGCTGGTGGCCACAAATGGGGGGGTAGGTGTAGTCCTGAAGTACGTGTGGTGCTTGGAATGGCTAACCCTAACCCCAATCCTAGCGTTTCAGTGGAAATCTCCCCCATTAAAACCAATGGGGATTTTGGCAAGTCTTCTAGCTCTGGAACACAAGGTCCCACAGGCTCGTGCCTTGCACCGTTGGAAAGCTGGTGGCCACAAATGGGGGGGGTAGGTGCAGTCCTGAAGTACGTTTAGGTGCTAGGAAAAGCTAACCCTAACCCCGATCCGAGCATTTCAGTGGAAATCTCCCCCATTAAAACCAAAGGGGTTTTAGGGCAAGTTTCATAGCTCTGGAACACAAGGTCCCAAAGGCTCGTGCCTGGCACCGTTGGAAAGCTGGCAGCCACAAATGGGGGGTCGGTGCAGTCCTGAAGTACGTGTGATGCTTGGAAAAGCTAACCCTAACCCCGATCCGAGCATTTCAGTGGAAATCTCCCCCATTTAAACCAATGGGGTTTTAGTGCAAGTTTCATAGCTCTGGAACACAAGGTCCCACAGGCTTGTGCCTGGCACCGTTGGAAAGCTGGTAGCCACAAATGGGGGGGTCGGTGCAGTCCTGGAGTACGTGTGATGCCTGGAAAAGCTAACCTTAACCCCGATCCGAGCATTTCAGTGGAAATCTCCCCCATTAAAACCAATGGGGATTTTGGCAAGTCTTCTAGCTCTGGAACGCAAGGTCCCACAGGCTCGTGCCTGGCACCGTTGGAAAGCTGGTGGCCACAAATGGGGGGGTAGGTGTAGTCCTGAAGTACGTGTGGTGCTTGGAATGGCTAACCCTAACCCCGATCCTAGCGTTTCAGTGGAAACCTCCCCCATTAAAACCAACAGGGATTTTGGCAAGTCTTCTAGCTCTGGAACACAAGGTCCCACAGGCTCGTGCCTGGCACCGTTGGAAAGCTGGTGGCCACAAATGGGGGGGGGGGTAGGTGCAGTCCTGAAGTACGTGTGGTGCTTGGAAAAGCTAACCCTAACCCCGATCCTAGCATTTCAGTGGAAATCTCCCCCATTAAAACCAATGGGGATTTTGGCAAGTCTTCTAGCTCTGGAACACAAGGTCCCACAGGTTCGTGCCTGGCGTCGTTGGAAAGCTGGTGGCCACAAATGGGGGAGGTAGGTGTAGTCCTGAAGTACATGTGGTGCTTGGAAAAGCTAACCCTAACCCCGATCCTAGCATTTCAGTGGAAATCTCCCCCATTAAAACCAATGGGGATTTTGGCAAGTCTTCTAGCTCTGGAACACAAGGTCCCACAGGCTCGTGCCTGGCACCGTTGGAAAGCTGGTGGCCACAAATGGGGGGGTAGGTGCAGTCCTGAAGTACGTGTGGTGCTTGGAAAAGCTAACCCTAACCCCAATCCTAGCATTTCAGTGGAAATCTCCCCCATTTAAACCAATGGGGTTTTAGTGCAAGTTTCATAGCTCTGGAACACAAGGTCCCACAGGCTCGTGCCTGGCACCGTTGGAAAGCTGGTAGCCACAAATGGGGGAGTAGGTGCAGTCCTGAAGTACGTGTGGTGCTTGGAAAAGCTAACCCTAACCCCGATCCCAGCATTTCAGTGGAAATCTCCCCCATTAAAACCAATGGGGATTTTGGCAAGTCTTCTAGCTCTGGAACGCAAACTCCCACAGGCTCGTGCCTGGCACCGTTGGAAAGCTGGTGGCCACAAATGGGGGGTTTGCCGCAGTCCTGAAGTACGTGTGGTGCTTGGAAAAGCTAACCCTAACCCCGATCCTAGCATTTCGGTGGAAATCTCCCCCATTAAAACCAATGGGGATTTTGGCAAGTCTTGTAGCTCTGGAACACAAGGTCCCACAGGCTTGTGCCTGGCACCGTTGGAAAGCTGGTGGCCACAAATGGGGGGGGTAGGTGTAGTCCTGAAGTACGTGTGGTGCTTGGAATGGATAACCCTAACCCCGATCCTAGCGTTTCACTGGAAACCTCCCCCATTAAAACCAAGGGGATTTTGGCAAGTCTTCTAGCTCTGGAACACAAGGTCCCACAGGCTCGTGCCTGGCACCGTTGGAAAGCTGGTGGCCACAAATGGGGGGGGTAGGTGCAGTCCTGAAGTACGTGTGGTGCTTGGAAAAGCTAACCCTAACCCCGATCCTAGCATTTCAGTGGAAATCTCCCCCATTAAAACCAATGGGGTTTTAGTGCAAGTTTCATATCTCTCGAACACAAGGTCCCACAGGCTTGTGCCTGGCACCGTTGGAAAGCTGGTAGCCACAAATGGGGGGGTCGGTGCAGTCCTGAAGTACGTGTGATGCCTGGAAAAGCTAACCCTAACCCCGATCCGAGCATTTCAGTGGAAATCTCCCCCATTAAAACCAATGGGGATTTTGGCAAGTCTTCTAGCTCTGGAACGCAAGGTCCCACAGGCTCGTGCCTGGCACCGTTGGAAAGCTGGTGGCCACAAATGGGGGGTAGGTGTAGTCCTGAAGTACGTGTGGTGCTTGGAACGGCTAACCCTAACCCCGATCCTAGCGTTTCAGTGGAAACCTCCCCCATTAAAACCAAGGGGATTTTGGCAAGTCTTCTAGCTCTGAAACACAAGGTCCCACAGGCTCGTGCCTGGCACCGTTGGAAAGCTGGTGGCCACAAATGGGGGGGGTAGGTGCAGTCCTGAAGTACGTGTGGTGCTTGGAAAAGCTAACCCTAACCCCGATCCTAGCATTTCAGTGGAAATCTCCCCCATTAAAACCAAAGGGGTTTTAGGGCAAGTTTCATAGCTCTGGAACACAAGGTCCCAAAGGCTCGTGCCTGGCACCGTTGGAAAGCTGGTAGCCACAAATGGGGGGGTCGGTGCAGTCCTGAAGTACGTGTGATGCTTGGAAAAGCTAACCCTAACCCCGATCCTAGCATTTCAGTGGAAATCTCCCCCATTAAAACCAATGGGGATTTTGGCAAGTCTTCTAGCTCTGGAACACAAGGTCCCACAGGGTCGTGCCTGGCACCGTTGGAAAGCTGGTGGCCACAAATGGGGGGGTAGGTGCAGTCCTGAAGTACATGTGGTGCTTGGAAAAGCTAACCCTAACCCCAATCCTAGCATTTCAGTGGAAATCTCCCCCATTTAAACCAATGGGGTTTTAGTGCAAGTTTCATAGCTCTGGAATGCAAGGTTCCACAGGCTCATGCCTGGCACCGTTGGAAAGCTGGTAGCCACAAATTGGGGGGTAAGTGCAATCCTCAAGTACGTGTGGTGCTTGGAAAAGCTAACCCTAACCCCGATCCCAGCATTTCAGTGGAAATCTCCCCCATTTAAACCAATAGGGTTTTAGTGCAAGTTTCATGGCTCTGGAACACAAGGTCCCACAGGGTCGTGCCTGGCACCGTTGGAAAGCTGGTAGCCACAAATGGGGGGGTAGGTGCAATCCTCAAGTACGTGTGGTGCTTGGCATAGCTAACCCTAACCCCGATCCTAGCATTTCAGTGGAAATCTCCCCAATTTAAACCAATGGGGTTTTAGTCCAAGTTTCATAGCTCTGGAACACAAGGTCCTACAGGCTCGTGCCTGGCACCGTTAGAAAGCTGGTCACCAAAAATTGGGGGGTAGGTGCAGTCCTGAAGTACGTGTGGTGCTTGGAAAAGCTAACCCCAACCCCGATCCTAGCATTTCAGTGGAAATCTCCCCCATTAATCCTCGTCTTGTCCTCCGTCTCGAGTACGCACCCAGCGTCCCTCGCGCCAGGTCAAACCGACCCGCGCTACCGGGACGAGCGCAAGGAGTTGGAGGAGTCGGAGGAGTCGGAGGAGTTGCCTTCGTCGTCGGCACACACGGCGCAGTACAGGAGCGCGCAGCCTCCGCATATGTATCTCTCGTAGCCGCGGCAGACATTGTACGTTTTCCTGTCCCTGTCGGAGGGACAGACCTGACACCTATCCCTCCTCTTCTCAGTCACGGGCGGCGGTCCGACGCTGGCCGCGGAAGCCGGGGCCCTGGCCCGGGCGTCCCCTTCGATGACACCCCCGCCGCACCAGCCGATGGGCTCTCACCACCATCCTGGCCGCTTCCGCACTCGGCAGGCAAGCCCTCCTTTCGATGAGCAGAGCGACGAAAGCCCTGCCCAGCCACTCGAGAACACCCTCGTCTTGTTGCGCCTGCCGGGCAACTAGTCCGGCTTGAGCTCTCTCCATATCAAGAAGGCGTTGTAGGAGGACAGGTCGAGGATGTTGTGGAAGACGGCCGTGGCCGTGGCCTCGCCTCGGGACCTGTACACGCTGACAGGATGAGCAGCCCCATGTAGGCGTGCAGGTCGATCTCGTCCATCCGCTTCCAGCCGTCTCTTCCGTATTTCCTGAGACCCTTGCAGTTAGTCTCATCCAGGACGATTTCATCTATCTCCCGCGTGAGGAAGAGGAAGAACGTCGAGACGATGTCTCGGGCGTTGTCAGCCGCGTAGGCAGTGGGTCCCAGCGGCCAGGGCTATAGACGGACGGCTCGGCCGCGGAATGGTTAGTTAGTACGCGTGTGCCTTTCTGCTCTCGTCTCCTCTCCCGACCGTTCCGCGACGAGCGGCGAAATGTCTCGCGGCTGAGAGGTTTTTGTTTATTTTTTTCATTGTTATTTTCGTTTCGCGGCGGCCGCTCGCCGTCCTCCTCTCCTCGCTCCGTGCTCGCCCGTCGTTCTTGGCGCCGAGTTCTCTCCGTCCCTTCCCGATGCCGCCGAGAGATGTAAGCCGAGAGGTTCGTGGACTTTCTGGATCCGTGGCTCGTCTCCACCCCTGCTGCGTTTTGTCACGCTGGCTCCGCTGCGCGTCTTTTCTCAGGCCCCATAGAAATCTGGCATGCCGCCAAGGCTGAAGGTTCACGGACCGTCTGGAAATGTTCTGCTGCTCGTCTACGCCTCTGCGTTGCGAGGCTCGGCCCCGAGGCATGCTGCCGAAACGAGTGAGGTGGAAGGTTCACGGACCATATCCGCTCGTCTCAGCCCCTGCCTGCCTTGTGACGGCTCCGCTGTGGCGCTAGGGTTAGGGTCTAACCCTAACCCTGAGCCAACAGAGGAACCGTGGCCTTCCACATGCAGGCCCATGCTCAGCCTGAAATAGATCCTGCTCCCTCACCAACACCATCCCTCCTGGAGAAGAAATTGGAGACTGAGATGGATGTGCTCGAATAGCACAAAAGTCCTCCTTCTACAGGAGGAGTACTACAGACTCAAAATTGAGCTTCTGAAAAATAAATTGGCTGATAAATAGATATTGTGAATCCTGTGGCTCTACTATAACATGTGTTGAATGTTTCTGTATTGTTGTTTCAATACAGTCACCATTACACTGATTGGAAATTACCTAAAGTGCAACTGTGTAAATTGAGCTCTGTAAGGATTCCCAGTCTGGGCAAAATTCCCCTCCTGCTGAAGATGAACGTCTTCATCATCTGCATCATCATCACTGCTGTCGTGGCCATCCTCGGGAGGATCTGGGATTTGCCTGGCCTTACAGATGTTGTGGAGTACTGCACAGGCGATTATTATTTTGCACACCTTTCCCAGTGACAGCCTCACTTCTCCGTGCAAAACATGGAACCTCCGTTTAAGCTTCCAGTACCCCGCTCAACCACTGCCCGTGTTTTCTTATGGGCCCTATGCACATACGAAAAACAGCACAGTTGCACTCAACAGCTGGATATTGTGAATAATCATAAATGACTGTAAATTATTTTAGAGAGAGATTTAAAGTAATCAACACTCTAACTGATCTTTATTTCAATTCCTATACATAGTCTATAATTCAAAATTATTTACATTACCTGTTGTAATTTAGTTGTGGTCCTGGATCTGGACGGAGGTATAGTGTTAAAAGCCAAGGTCCGCATGGGTAACCACTGTCCCCTAACTGGTGGCAGCCAGCTGGCACGTAATGTCCTTCAAACAGCTGTCTCAGGCCGCTCTCAGACAGTATTCTCGAATCGTGCGTTGAGCCTGGCCATTTTTCCACAACGTCCAAAATCATGTAGTCCGCACTGAAAACAATCTGAGTGTTGATACTATGATACCGCTTTCTGTTGATAAAAATGGCCTCCTCTTGAGATGGGGCAGTTATGCGGACGTGAGTCCCATCAATAATGCCAACAACACCAGGGAAACCCGCTATACCCATGAATGAACCCTTTGTTGGCCTGCAACGAGTGAGCATCCAGCGGAAAGCGAACACATCGCGCAACAATATGAGGCTGTGAAAGCACCGTAATGGTCTGACTGGTCTCTCTGCTGACAGAGGGTTGTGACAGACCCAAGTCATCACTGCTACATTGGTGCATTTTCCCTGTGGCCAGGTATCGCAATGTTGTGATTACTTTCATCTCCGGTGTTATTGCGTTACTGTGCTGGGTTGGACAAGTAAGTTCATCCCTGATTAGGTCAACCACAAACATTATCTCTGCACGATCGAGCCGGTAGCGTGATATGAAATCATTGTCATTTAAGCTATCGAGAATATCTCTCCTTTCTCTTCATCTTTCCGCCATCTTGTCTGTTTAAGACACTCTTAGGCTTCTTAAAAGTCCTCCTCCCTACTCCTAACAATTTGTCACCTTAGGAGCTCTCTTAAGGCCTGAGACGCTTTGTGAATAACTTTTATCTTACCAAGGGAAAATTCTTAGAAAAATCTTAGAACTCGAGAAATTCTAAGATTTTTCTAAGAATGACGTCACTAAGAGCTACTTTTAGCCTTTGGATGCTTTGTGAATACGGGCCCTGGCTTATTAACTTGGTTGCTTGTTTTGGCTCGTGTTCAAAGGTCCGTGGTAAAACCCACAATGGACTTCTGAACTGTCATTTAGTTGTCTGGATTGGACTGAACTGTGTGGGGGGGAACCAGGGTGGACTTTAATTTTAATGAAGTCTTTAATTTACTGGACTGAACTCAACAGCAATCGCCATACACACAGATTGTGCACGGAAGGGAGGGTGGATGGACGGCTTTACTAGTGAGTATTTTACTGACTCCAGTAAAGTCGTCCGTACATCCGGAGCACAGAAATTACCAGACCTGTGCTTGGTAGCTGGTGTCATCAAGGTAACTAACCAGAGAAAAGCCGGCCCTTTGGGAGAACCCTGAGGCAGGCTAATCACAGAAGCGCCGGCAGGAGAATTAAAGGTCTGTTACATCCTGTGGTCCACTGGAAACTCCTACTTGTGTTTAGTTCCACAATACTGTGTAACTCTGAGAGGGAGAAGGTTCTCTGGCAAACCAATCATTGTTGGTTAAAACGCATCACTACTGGTGAACCAGTGTGGGATTGTCACCACACACACCTGATGTAAAACTCTGCTACACTGTGACATAGGCTACATGAGATTAACCTGGTGCTGACAGGCCTAATCAACAGTGTGTGAGGGCTTGGATGTAACAGATGGTCATTTATATGTAAAAGTACTACACTCCACCTCTAAGTCAAAGTAGTAATACCACACTGAAAATACCAAGATGTGACTAAAGTGTCAAAATAAAAGCACACACTGGTAGAGTGTGACTGTTGTCGCAGTGATTGATCTGTTGTGCCTTCGGTCTGTATGCAAATTTGTGTGTGCCACAGCCAGACGGGGATTGGGGGAGTTTCCCGGACCGGATTCCAGATTGGTTGCAGCCGAGGAGTGCACCGGATATAAAAGGGGCCAAGATGGCGGTGGCTGGCGGGCGGTGGCTGGTGGGAAGCGGCGTCTCCTCATCTCCCTCTTCTCCCAACAGGCCACATGTAGTTTTGTTTGAGCTATGTTACTTCTGTTGAGTTGTAGGGGTGGACTGTCAGTTTCGGTTAATCTCAGTTTTCTCCTTTTTGTTCAGTTACTTTCTAGACAGGATTGTTTGTTTGTTATTTTGTCCTTAGTCCCCCTACGTTTAACTCAGTTATATCATTCTATTCCTGTAAATAAAACCCACACTTATTTCTCATCATACATTTCTGTCTCTGTGGCCACTTGGGACTTGGGGAAGATGGGGCCACTTCTTCTTATGTCTCAGACACCCCTAGGCTGGGCATAAAAGTGCAGAGCAGGAGTAACGTCAGCTGACTCTTGAACCGTGTCTGTGTTGGTGACTCTGATGGGGAAGATGTCAGGCAACTCTGTAAGACGTGAGACGTCATGCAACTCAGACTGGGGAGCAATGTTAGTGTCCACTGACTATGGCAGGGTTCTAAGCTTGATGTCCATGACTGTATTAACGATAGTAAACAATAAACAACATAGTAAACAATAAATGAAATTGTAAACAAAAAATGAAATAGTAAACAAAAGGTTAATAGTAAAACATTAATGACAGGGTAAAGAATAACTGTGAATTAGTCCATAGTGTGTGCAGAGCAACAACAGCACAGAGTTCTGAACACTCTGCCAATAAATCTGTGGATTCTTCTCAGAGGCCTCCTCAGAGCCTTTCTGGTGTCATGAGCTTCAGCCATCACTTCATCAGTAGGTTCAGCAGTAGTGGGAGTTTCTACTGGACCTTCATCAGCTGAAACAGCGTCATACAGGTCAGTCTGAACCATGGTGGTTGAAGCAGAGGTGAACACAGCCTCATTCAGATGTGCCTTTGGAGACTCCTTTGGACCTTCTTCTGCAGAGCTTGTCTCATTGTCCAGTATGGCAGAGCTCTCTGAGGCCTCATCAGCAGCTGAAACCGTGTCATTTCTGCCAGCGTCATCTGGAGAGGAGGTGGCAGCATCGGCCGAAACAACAGCTTCATCTGAGGCTTCATCTTTACAGCAAACTGCAGGTACATGTTCAACACCTGAGCAGCTGTCAGCTGAGTGTGTGTTTGTTGAAGCGTCGCCTTCCTCTGGTGATGTTTCCACTGGAGAGACGCTCACAGAGGGAAGTGACACCATGTCAGTGGATGACGAAGGACAACAAGTGGATGAGTAAAAGATTCAATAAATACATCAACTAGTTGAACATTCCATCAAATAAAGCATCCAGCATCCATCCAGCCATCACTTACTGAGAGCTGCTGTCACTGTTGTCCTCTTTGCTGTGGTTCAGAAACGAGTGCTTCAGAGCATGGCTTGGTCAGATTCCTTTCTGAGGATTCAGATGCAGCATCTTCTTCAGGAGGCTGACAAACGTCACTTTGTGGTCATCACTGTCCACATCTGGATACAGCTGCATTTGGAAAAAGATTGAATGGTTGTTCAAAACAGCACAGATGTTTGAAAGCAGCATTTCCATGTTCAGACCATCAAGGAGCCCCTACCTTCACCAGCTCAGACAGACTGTTGAACCTGGTTGAGTAGTGACTCAGAATTTGAGGCAGGAAGCCAGTCATGGCTTTGTACTCTTCAGGTGTCTGGAAAACAACAGAATGTATTTGATATGTTAAAAACAAAAAAGCAGTTGCAGAAATTTTAGCCAAATGTACAGAAATATGTGCAGGCGGATGAGGTGAGGGCAGTCATCGAGATAGTCTCACCAAACCCACCTGTATCCAACAGGCTGCATGAAGGAGCTGGACTTGACTTCAGCAGCCGGGATGGCTGAGCCAAAGTCAGTGAGCTTTACTCTGAAGGGCTGCTGGTCTTCCTGCTTCACCAACATCGCATTATGTGCTTTAATTTTTGTGTGAATGATGCCAGCAGACTTCAGAGAGTGGAGTGGAGAGAGCAGCTGCAGGGACAGAAGAAGAAACAAAGACTGAATTTGGTGATATCAACATGTGATATCACCAACATGTCAGATGTTGCCGATATGTTGATCTGATATGTTCTGTCAATCAGTAGACATTGTCTGGTGATACAATCATCAAATTTCACGTACCTGCTGTGTAATGGGTCTGATTACATGAAGTTGGAGAGGTTCTCCACGTCTCTCCATCAACAGCTCATCAAGGTTCTTGTCCAGCATTTCAAAAACTACACAAGTGTGTCCTTTGTCATCAAAGTTCTTGTAGAACCCAACAATGTGGACGGGATCAAGGCCTGGGATCTTCTTCAGAATGTCCAGCTGGAGAGAAAACACAAGACATTAGACAGATGATGCAGCTCAGTGACAGTTCATGTTAACAATGGGATGAAATGTGTGAGACAAACACTCAGGATCTACGTCCCTGCTGGGCTGCTGGGAGTCTCTGCTCATCTTCTTGAACATCTTGATGGACGCAGTGTCTTTGGTATCCGTCACTCTGCACTGAGCCACGTCACTAAAGCAGCCCTGATACCTGAAGCTCCCAAACTGCTAATCAGTGATCCTACCAGACATCAGGTCCCAGGGTTTGAAGTGTGACTTGTCAGGTCCTGATACACAAACATGGAGAGACACGTGTGTAGAATCACTACATTCAGTCAACACATCAGGGACAAACACACAACTAATACTGATGATCTCTAGACCATTTACATGAGGAGCATCCATCAGAATATCACAGATATAACAGTGATGAGTGAAAACAACAATAGATTCAATGTACATCACTGATTTATGATCAGTTTGAATCAAACATAGTCTCAGGTCTGTCATTTAAAAGTGAATGTAGCCTGATTGAGTTGAAGCTCAGCTGGAGTCTTTGTGTTTGTTTTCTACTTTGATTTTGTCTTCAGCCTGATCTTCAGCTTCACTGCTATTTATTTGTGTCAATCAGTTTGTACTTTGTGCACATTTTTGTAAAAATAGAGGATGAGAAGGTTAAATGTGGATGAGAGAGCACAGGCTGCTCCTTTATAGGTTACAGTTAACTGTACAAAAGCCTGTTGAACACAAACAAACTCATCCTCAGCTCCACCAAAAATCATTTCACATGGATTTCATCCTAAAACAGTCACTGAACATCACTTATGAGCACATATTTAACATATTTCTACATTTACACATGAATCAAAGTCTGTTCACAATGACTGAGATCATGTTGGTGTTTTAGTGTTTGTCACCTGTTTGACTTGAGAGTCCTGACAAGTGCAGAGTTTGGTTGTTGAGGATTGAAACAGACATGTTTAAATGTCAAGTTAGTTCAAATCAAAGCACTTGAAGAGCAGATGAAGTGTGCTTTTCTTGTGTGTGGTGTGAACAGATGAAAGTGAAATGAGTTGTGACTGAGGTCTCTGCTTATACACTTGTTGTAGCATCATTCCATTGAGTGACATCACAAAGAAGGATTGTGGAATCTGGACCAGTAATGTGGAATCATAGGAGTGACACAATTAAAAGTAAACAAAGACAAAATGGACAAAGAATATTCCTACATTTGATTATTTCTTATTATTGATCGTTTTATTGATTTTCTTTATATTTCCACATTTATTTCCTTTTAATTAAGACACTCCTCTTGTTGCATACAGTAACAGTGTTCTACAGCAAATAACAAAATTTAACCTGAGAGCAATGAGAGAAATGAATTTAGACTTTGACAGATACTGTAGACAGACAAACAAACAGATCCATTTTGGTTTTAGGATGATAATAAACACAGATGAACACTTTAATAAAGGACTAAAGTCTATGTCATTGACAGTTGGCTGGAAGAAAAGTCGCTCCCTTCTTTCCTCTCTTGTAGAAATAAATGGCTCATTCCATTTGTTTTTGACGACATCAAAAACAAATGGTTTATCATTTTGTCATCATTTGTCAAGTGGTGCTTTTTTCTAATTTGGGATACATCATTTAATAATCAGTGCAGAATTTCAGTGTTACATTTCATTGCTCCTTCAGAAAACTACCATGAGACATGTGAAAGAGTCTCTGAGGTCCCACTGATCAGATCACTGAGGGAACATATTCTGGCTGCACCACATGTTGTTTGAGCATCGACATCATGATGTGTTTATGTGCAGTAGTCACATCTCACAAAGTGTGATGTACTGTGAGGCAAATGAACTTAACTACATCATGCTATAGTGTTTTGGAGCTTCCAAAAAGAAAACTCGCACAGTCCTGATTTTCCATGACAACTCATTATCCAAATACATTATCCAAACACACATGGGTGTAGCGGCCGCGGGGTACACGGGGGACATGTCCCCTGCACTTCACTAATCTGTGCCCTCCTTCCCCCGCACTTTTTACAGTCATTACAACCCCTTTATTCATTTTTAACTTGTTGAAACACGTTTTTCCGAGCCGCCTCTAAACGCATCATGAGTCGACTGTGCTCAAAGGCGGCGAACAAACACCGCTGCCTGCCTGCCGCGTCATCAGAGACAGAGGTTGTGCTTCAATCAAACATGTATAGCAAACCAAGCAAGAGGCAGAAAACTTTAGACAGTTTTTTCCAAGCAAACCGTGTAAGTTGAGTCGTGCTGTTCCATGTAGATAATGTTCAGCTAAAACAAAGACCTTCTATATTGTATATTATTGCCGACGACTTTGGCTAAAAGATGACAAATAGATGTCAGTTTAGTTCGCTAAGCTAGCTAGTTATAAACCCACTCCTCCTTGATTTCTGCACACAACATGTGCTCACTATTGTTTTGCACATATTTTTTAATCGTTATACAATATAAAGATCAGTGTGAGGGAGGAGAAGGTGGACCAGAGGCCAGCAGCAGGGATGGACATGGAGGGTCTTCACAGCAGGTGAGGAGAAACTATACCTGAAGTCCTCATAATGTCTCAGTAATAACTGGCTGAGAGAAATAAAGATAGCATAAAAGGGATTTGGAGGTAAAATAATACTACTACTTTGTTCCTAATTCTATTTCAAAATGTTGCTTTCCACTTATTTTTTAAAATTTTTATTGCCACAATAGAAAGAGCAGGCTGAGAGAGGAGACAGTGGACCAGAGGCCAGTCGGGATGATTCTGCAGGGTCACAGGTAAGAAAAGAACAGAACTTGCTGAGAAAAATATCAATAGCATAAAATTGACTTTGTGATTAATTTCCTCACCACTAATATTCTTAACTCTATTTATAAATTTTGCTTTTTACTTGCGTCAAAGAGAACATAGCTGAAAAAAGAACACCTGAGAGATTTCAAAGTATCTACAACAAAGCATCACAAATGTGTGAAAAACTCAACCTGTCTCCAGTTGAAATGCCTCGGGTCCGAAACCCTCTCAAGCAGCTGTCTGGCGAGGCTGTTGCCCATGTACCTCTTTCCTCAGTTGACTACTTCAGAACAGAATTTTTCAAGGTTCTAGACACTGTGAGTTTGCAATTCACAGAACGTTTTGAAAATGAAGGGCTGATGATGATCAGGAAACTTGAAAAAGTACTATTGACAGGAGTGACAGATGAAGTTTTGCTGCAATACCCAGACGTGAACAGACCTTCTCTTCAAGTGCAATTAGCAGTGTTCAGGTCCAAGTATGACTTTCAGTCAAGCAGATAGGCTGCTACCATTCTGCGAGAAATGTTGCCAGAGGTCAGGGGTCTCTTTGAACAAATGGTGAACCACAGCTCAAGAGAAACTGGATGGCAACAGTAAGATAACATATATAGATCTTGTACAGTTCATTGAAAAACAGGCAAAGATATGCTCCAGCCCAATATTTGGAGATATACAAGAGTCAGTTTCAAACAGGAATAAAAGGCCCAACGCAAGTAAGCCCATGTCTAGGCCCAAGCTTAATTATGCAACCAATGTGACAATACTAAGGATTCCTGTGGCTTCAAATGTGAACAACAGTGATGTTAAACCCCCATGCCTCTGCTGTGATGGTGCTCACAGTCTGGAGCACTGCTCTGACTTTAAGAAGAAAACACATAGGGAGAAGTTGAACCTTTTAAAGGTAAAGGGCCACTGCTTTGGTTGCTTGTGTAAAGGACACATAAGTAAAGACTGCAAAGGACGTCTGTCATGTAACATCTGCAGCCGAATGCATCCCAGTGTGCTTCACATCAACTTTCAGGTCAAAGGTGAGACCTCCAAGTCAACAGAGCCAGCACGGACCATGAGAGAGGTGTCATCCAATGTTTGTAAGCATAATGGGGCCGGAAATAGTAAATGTGCATTGTCAATCTTACCTGTTCAAGTGAAATCTGTCAAAAGCAACAGGATCATTCAAACATATGCTGATCCAGCCAGTTCAGCAACGTTCTGCACAGAAAGGCTGGCACAGAAGCTGAGTCTGGAAGGGAAACCAACAACTGTGTTGCTGAGGACAATGTCACAGGAAAGGACTGTCAAGAGCATGTTGGTGTCAGGATTAGAGGTGAGTGAACTGAAAGGCAACAGATTCATTCCCTTACCTGAGGTCTACACTCAAAGGTCTATGCCTGTGACAAAAGATAATATTCCAACACAGGAGGATTTAAAGGAATGGCCTTATCTCAGTGAAGTTCAGTTACCTCAAATAGACTCAAGTATTGACTTGCTCATTGGAATGAATGCAGCAAATGTAATGGAACCCTGGCAGGTGATCAACTCGCAAGAAAATGAGCCCTATGCTATAAAAACCCTGCTAGGTTGGGTGATAAATGGCCCATTGGGAGGATACAGTAAAGGTGTGGAAAAGGCCACAGTGACTGTCAACAGGATCTCCCTGGCTGACCTGCAAAACTTCTGGTGAGTCAGTACAACACTGATTTTAATGAGAGAGTCTATGATGAAAAGAATGAAATGTCAGTGGATGACAAAAGGTTCATGAACATTGCCAATGAAACTGTTAAAGTCAAAGAGGGTCACTACTGCATTAACTTACCTTTTAAAGCAGATAACATCACAATGCCAAACAATCGTCAGATTGCAGAGCAACGGCTTTTGAATTTCAAAAGAAAGTTCAAAAGAGATCCAAACTATCAGAGGAAGTATACAGTGTTCCTCAGTGGAGTCATTCACAAGGGCTATGCTGAAATGGTTCCCTCAGCACAGAAGAACAGATCTGATGGGAAAGTCTGGTATATACCTCATCATGGTGTATATCACCCAAAGAAGAAGACCATCAGAGTAGTGTTTGATTGTGGTGCATCATTTCAGGGAACGTCTCTAAATTCTGAACTACTCCAAGGCCCAAATCTGACAAACACACTGGTAGGAATGCTGACACGTTTCCGACAAGAGCTGGTAGCAGTAATGTCAGCCACACAGGCTCTGTTTCATCAGGTCAAAGTAACTGAAAGTGATAGACTTTTTGCGCTTTTTATGGTGGCCACAAGGGAATGTAGATGACGCTCCCACAGAATTCTGCATGACTGTTCATTTGTTTGGAGTAGTCTCTTCACCCAGCATTGCTAACTTTGCACTCAGAAGGACCTCACAGGACAATGCTGGCAGCTTCCCCCCTGAGGTAACAAACACAATCACTGAGAACTTTTATGTAGAGGATTGTTTAAAATCTGTGCCCACAGAGCAGGAAGCAGTGGAGCTGATCTCAAAACTCACCACAGTCTGTCACAGAGGAGGATTCCACTTATCAAAATGGATCAGCAACAGCAGAGCTGTCCTTGCTGCTGTCCCACCAGATGACAGAGCTAAAGAGGTAAAGGAGTTGGACTTGAGCAAAGATCAACTGCCCATGGAGCGAGCCTTAGGACTTCAATGGTATGTGCAAAGTGACTCCTTTAAGTTCAGCATCACCATCAGTGACCATGCACATACAAGAAGGGGCCTCCTATCCATGGTAAACTCTATATGTGATCCCCTAGGCTTTCTGTGTCCACTTACATTGCCAGCCAAACTATTGTTGCATGAACTGTGCCGACAGAACTTTGGATGGGATGTCACCATTTCCCCCACACTATCTGAGCAATGGATGAAGTGGGTCAGCAGTCTCTCCTTGCTCGCAGACTTTGAGGTGCCACGCTGTTTTAAGCCAAAGGATTTTGGTAAGTCAGTGCACAGCCAGATTCATCATTTCTCTGATGCCAGTGAGCTAGGCTATGGAACAGTCAGCTATCTCAGAATAACTAATGCTGAAGGAAAAGTCCATGTAGCATTCTTAATGGGCAAGACAGGAGTAACTCCACTGAAACGGCAAATGCAATGCATCCTAAAACAGTCACTGAACATCACTTATGAGCACATATTTAACATATTTCTACATTTACACATGAATCAAAGTCTCTTCACAATGACTGAGATCATGTTGGTGTTTTAGTGTTTGTCACCTGTTTGACTTGAGAGTCCTGACAAGTGCAGAGTTTGGTTGTTGAGGATTGAAACAGACATGTTTAAATGTCAAGTTAGTTCAAATCAAAGCACTTGAAGAGCAGATGAAGTGTGCTTTTCTTGTGTGTGGTGTGAACAGATGAAAGTGAAATGAGTTGTGACTGAGGTCTCTGCTTATACACTTGTTGTAGCATCATTCCATTGAGTGACATCACAAAGAAGGATTGTGGAATCTGGACCAGTAATGTGGAATCATAGGAGTGACACAATTAAAAGTAAACAAAGACAAAATGGACAAAGAATATTCCTACATTTGATTATTATTATTATTTTTTTTTAAATATTTTTTGGGGGATTTTTTTTTCATTTAATTGAAAGGAGGAGAGACAGAGTGAAAGGGGGTATAGATGAGAGAGACATGCAGCAAAGGGTCGTGAGCCGGACTCGAACCCACGACCGCTGCTGGCGACCTGCGCCCATGTGGTAACGCCTTAACTCAGTGAGCTATACGGCGGCCCCTACATTTGATTATTTCCTATTATTGATTCTTTTATTGATTCTCTTTGTATTTCCACATTTATTTCCTTTTAATTAAGGCACTCCTCTTGTTGCATACAGTAACAGTGTTCTACAGCAAATAGCACAATTTAACCTGAGAGCAATGAGAGAAATGAATTTAGACTTTGACAGATGCTGTAGACAGACAGACAAACACATCCATTTTGCTTTCAGGATGATAATAAACACAGATGAACACTTTAATAAAGGACTAAAGTCTCTGTCATTCACAGCTGGCTGGAAGAAAAGTCGCTCCCTTCTTTCCTCTCTTGTAGAAATAAATGGCTCATTCCATTTGTTTTTGACGGCATGCAGGTTTATCATTTTGTCATCATTTGTCAAGTGGTGCTTTTTTCTAATTTGGGATACATCATTTAATAATCAGTGTAGAATTTCAGTGTTACATTTCATTGCTCCTTCAGAAAACTACCATGAGACATGTGAAAGAGTCTCTGAGGTCCCACTGATCAGAGCACTGAGGGAACATATTCTAGCTGCACCACATGTTGTTTGAGCATCAACATCATGATGTGTTTATGTGCAGTAGTCACATCTCACAAAGTGTGATGTACTGTGAGGCAAATGAACTTAAGTACATCATGCTACAGTGTTTTGGAGCTTCCAAAAAGAAAACTTGTACAGTACTGATTTTCCATGACAACTCTACCACATCTGAGGTTTGTGTTTGTGTGTTTGTGAAGTTTGTTGTTCGAAACTTTCTACAGCTACTAACGTTAATGGTTGCTAATTGATTTTCCACAAATAGCTCATATGAGAGTAATTCCAGATAAACAGATCCAAAGACAAGTGATTTACCTTAAAGTATGTTGTTGTATATTTCATTTTGAGGTTGAGAAAAATACAATTAACATGAGCACGTATACTAAGGACAGTACTGAGGGTCTTTAAAGCACCTGTGGCTTCATGGCAGCCCTTTGTCTCTGCTTGATGGTTGCCACATGTGCTCCTTTGTGACTCTGAGGTAGGTGTTGTAGTTTGGATTGTTTCAAGGGTTTTGACTGTTTTAAAGAGTATTCATTCATATGTCCATTCTAATGAAGTGCATTTGTTTGACAGTCCCCCTTTAGCCTCGTATTGGTGTCTGTTTGGTTGAGGTGTTGTGATACCAAGTTTGTCTGCCTTTGTAATGTGGATGCTGCTGATCCCCTGCAAGTTTTCATAATCAAGACATTGATACCAAGGTATGGTTTATGTTTGGCAGCAAGTGTGATGGTTTCAAGGTAATCTGTTAATACATGCTATAAACGTGTTATAAGCCTGTTATTAACTCGCAATGTGTTTTGTTGTAGGTTTTTATCGGCTGCTGTTTTGCCTTTGATTCTACAAGCGTTGTCTTAGCTTTGCCATGTCAGCCTTCATTTTGTGTTTTACACTGAGAGCCAACTGGTATTTCTCCCTGTTTATTATCCACCTTTAGTGGAGTTGGTTCCCGGCTGGTGGTGGAGGTTAGGCATAGTGTGTTTTTTCCTTTTTCCTTCACAGGCTGTAGTGTCAGAGCACTGGGGCACCTTATCTTACAGTTTGCTGTGATTGTGAGTCACATAGTGGTTGTTTAGTAGCACTCCTGAAACACTTGGGTAACCAGCCACCTCCTCCCCCCTGCTGGCCTCCGTCCACTTCCTCTCACTGTGCTAATTTTATGGCTCTAGAAGTGTTTCTTTTAAAAATATTTTACTGTCAAATAGAATTAAATTATTGTATTATTTTTGTGCATTTTCATTGATTCAATTCTATTTTTCTTTAGGTTCTGTCAGATCCTTAATATGGAATAGGTTGAAGTGTTTAGTGTTCACATGTAACAGAACAAAGCTTCCTAAATAAATGACATGCAGACAGATCAGAGTGGATGCAGAGCCAAGCTTTAATCAGCAAACACAGAGAACATTACAATGAATGATGGATTTAGAAAGTTACAATGACAGGTTCAAGGTAGTGACTAAAACAGTAATGTATCACAAATTTGACAATATTGAATGAAATGTAAAAACATTTGTATTAGAAAACAAACAAATTTAAAAAATGAAAATGAAAACATTTTAAAAATGTCAGTGAAATAAAGTAAATCAATGTATTGATTTGGTGACATTATCAACAATGACTTAGAAATAGTGGATTCATGTGATGTAAAGGTTGTTATTAGTTTATTGTGTTATTGTTGTGAGCACCGTGGCTCTGTGAATGGTAACGTCAGGGAGCTGATCTGGAGAATTCAATCCACCACTTAGAGCCACACTAAAATATCTCAACATCTTCTACATGGATTGGCACAAAATCATGCAGAGACATTGACAGTTGTCAGAGGATGAACCCTACTGACACTGGTGATCCCGTTTTCACCTCATGCACCACCAGCAGGTTGTATAGTTGTGGTGGTGAGTGAAAGGTCTCATCAACTACTGGACTGAAAATGATCTGCATTAGCTGTACTTCATGTTTACTGCTAAACATGAAATGTTGAAACGCTCAAATGATAAAGTAAGACGGTGAACGTGGTAT
>JAMOIN010001696.1:0-57993 GCA_024666655.1 Dascyllus trimaculatus
AACGTCTTCCATGGTAGAAGCAGCAGGACAGCCATCCACTGCCAACCAACCAACAACACCAGACCCGGAACTTCTGACAAAGAGAGACAACCTCCAGCAGCAATTCAGGTAAGAGCCTCCCACCATAATGGCATTTTCTTACAGGGCCAGAGCTGCGCACAGGAGCGGGGCCGGGAGCGGCCATGCACCTCATCCCACACCACACACATCCAGAACAAACATCACACATTTAACTAACACACAGCACAACACCACACGACAACACCACACACAACTACACACACACACACATGCTGCCCCACTCACCCAACCACCGGACCCAGAAACCAGGCAACTTAGCAAACATTATTTCAAACTTATACAAGCAATACATCACAAAGAAATCATGGACAAATCACTCACCACAGGACACTTTCCATCCGGCATGCTCCGCCAAGTCAACCGCCTGACTAATTTCATAAAACCATCCACACCCACAACAGACACACGCACCAAAATACACAACAACACAACACAATGGATGCATAACACCATAACCATACTCCAACAACATTATACAGACGCAATAGCTACCCTGGCCACATCCTCATACAATCCCACAGCACTTCAGATTGCCACTGGATGGGCCCATAAACGCTATGGACCCAGACTAACAGCCACAACTCTACAAGAAACTCAACGCATTCTACAGACAAACCAGCTGATGACCACCACCACCACCACCACCACCGCTACTCTTGGACCCCACACCCTCCTACCAACCATCCCCGAGCTAGCAGTAGAAGATTTCCCACATCTCCCAAAACCACAAGCCCCTCACGCCCTCTCTCTCCTTCTTAGCCGACCCTCATCCACAACCAAGACACCCGAACAGCCACACCACCTCATATCTCATCACCCAACACAAAGACCAGGACCCTCCCTCCCCATATACACAACACACAAGTTCATCCCCCATTTACACACTAATGCAGGCATCACACCACCGAGAAGAGGCCCCATAAAACCCCAGAAAGCCCCTGCACAACTACTCAAAACCCAAAACACACCAGTACAACAACACCCTCAGTCCACCGAACCCCCACCTATCCCTCAGAACCAACATGCTCCTGCAGTACCAGCCACATCCACCCCACAGCCCCAAAGGACAAAAAAAGTCACCTGGGGACCCCTACCCACTACTGAAGACAAACACACCTCTACATCCAACTCCCTCATTTCACCCATTCTAGCCAACAGCTCCACGACAACCATACAAACTACAGCTCAAATACATCAACCCCCCAGCAAACCAATCACAACACAGGACTTAGAAACCATTACATTGAACACCCACTCCAATACTTCTGTCATTATCCCTGACACTATCCTCTCCCCTTCCCCACAGCCAAATACTGCTGACGCCCGGGAGGACCTGGCCGGGAGGCCGACCCCTCAAAAACAGCTCGTGGAGCCGGCAATAATGATGAAAGGGTCTCTTAAGGTTAATCATAACCAGCTAACAACCCAATCTGAGCCCTCCACTCAACCATCAACGGGGGTCGCGCCTCCTGACCACTCCTCCTCGGGCGACTCCATACCATCATTTCAACAGCACAATCAAATGATTCATCTCACTTCCTGTGACCCCTCCCCCTGCTCCACCCCCCCTAAACCTACTTCATCCCCCCCTCCCTCCTCTTCTAAATCAATCACCCCTCCAATTTCCTCTTCTTCACCCCACACTAATCCGGCTGCCCCCCCGGAACGTGCTTCACCCCCCCACCCCAATTCCACTTCTCCCCTCCTCTCCAAACCCAAACCTACACATCCCCTCAACCAGACGACCGACCCCCCTTCCCTTCTACAAAACACACCTCAATTTCCTCCTTCTCCCTCCGACAACCGAGAGATTTCTGGCATCTCCAATCCTCCCTCCTCCTCCCGTATCTCTACTCCTCCCTCCTCCTCCCGCTCCGCCTTTCCCTCTGCCGCCACCCACAGCACATCCCCCCATCCCACTACATACAAACCTACATACCACATTGCCAGACCCAGCCGCAAAATCCAGGACTGGCACATCAGAGCAAGAAAACCCGTACTGATCATCGGAGACTCCAACATTAACCGCATCCCAGCCCATAGCCACCCCCATATTCAATTAGACAGTTATCCAGGAGCAGCCGCCTACCATTTCCTGAAAATCTGCGAAAAAGCCCAGCCAAATCCCAACACAAAAATAGTCCTCTTCTCGGTGGGCATCAATAACAGGGACCAGGACCCCAGGCAGACTACAATTAAACAATTAAAAGCTCTGCTCCGTCAAGCCGGGTCGACCTTCCCCAACGCAGACATCTATTTCGCCATAATGAATTACTCACCTCATCTCACACCTGAACAGCAGCAGAATCTAAAGCTCATCAACAACACCATGGCCACACATTTCCCCTTCCTAACCGAAATCCCACACGACACCTTCACCACTGAAAAAGATAACATCCATTGGACACCCACAACAGCCAAATCCATATTCGATAACTGGTGCCGTCAATTAAATTTTCTTTAAAAACTGAAACCAACCCAGTAACCTCCACACCCCCTGCTTACCAGGATCGGGACCTGGGCTGGAATTCTCAGTCAAACATCCTGAACCTAGCCACTCTACTTACTCTGACCACACCACAACGACAACTCCTGGAGAGGGGGCTCTCCTTTATTCCCCGCCCCACTAACCTCAACCGGGAGGAACTTCAAAGGGACCTACACAACTTCCACAGACGACTCAAACTTATAGAACACTTCCATCTCCACCCTAATCAGTATCAACATAAACCATTTACACATCCCTCAAACTGGGAGCCTGAACAGACCGGACTAAGTCAATCCATACAATCACTCATCCAGAAAAATAGACGAACTTTACAGTACCATACACTACCGACTGACGCCCCGGACAATTTATCACAACTAGAACGCGAAGCACTCACAGACCTAACCCAAAACCTCAATATCATTATCAAACCTGCAGATAAAGGCACAAAGACTGTAATCATGGACCGCCACCAATACCTTATGGAAGCTAATCGCCAACTTAATAACAATACTTACTATAAACCCTTGGACAACTCCATACAGCCACAAACCCAAATTAAACTCCGGACTATCATTCACACACTGTACGACAATAAATACATTACAGCCAAACAGAGAAATTATCTACTTGGACCAGACAACCCACGACCTCGCTACTTTTACCTACTGCCCAAAATACATAAAGAACCATCCACCTGGACCATTCCCTTTGAGGTTCCTCCCGGAAGACCAATAGTCTCAGATTGCAACAGCGCCACTTATCACGTCTCAGAATACATCGATCACTTCCTGGGCCCCCTCTCCATCCAACACCCCAGCTACATCAAAGACACTTACCATTTCATTGACCTGATAAGACCCATGGCTGTCCCCAATCATTCATATCTTTTTACAATAGACATTGACAGCCTGTACACAAACATAAATACCAATCTCGGCCTACAAGTAATCAAAAAGATTTTCAATAAAAACCCAGACCGGACTAGACCAGACCAGGAACTTTTACAACTCATCGAACTGTGCTTAAACAATAACGACTTTTACTTCAATAATCAATTTTATTTACAAATCAACGGGACAGCCATGGGTCAAAGATTTGCCCCTTCTTACGCCAATCTGTACATGAGTGAGTGGGAGCAAGAGGCCTTATCCAAATGCCCACTACAACCATCCCTATACCTCAGGTTTTTAGATGACATTTTTGGTATCTGGCCACACGACATTACATACTTCCCTCAGTTCATTGAAATCCTTAATAACCATCACCCTTCCATCAAAGTCAAACACACCATAGACCCAAACCAGATCAACTTCCTAGACACCACAGTTTTTTTCAGGCCAGCTAACAATACACACAAAAAACTACAAACCAAAGTTTATTTCAAGCCAACAGACACACACGCTTTACTCCATAAAACCAGTTACCATCCCAAACACACCTTCAAAGGTATTATTAAATCTCAACTCATCCGCTTCTACCGTATTTGTTCTGACATCTCTGACTTTCACACCGCCACCCAGACCTTATTCCACAGCCTCCGGACCAGAGGTTACTCAAAACGCTTCCTCCGTTCAATAAAAACCAGCACTCTGGCCTCCCTTGCTCCCACTCACTCACCCCCTCTTCCCCCTCCAGCCCAGGTCCCTAATCTAGAGCTGCCTCAACCAACCCCCCCCCCTTCCCCCTCCCCCTACCCGAACCAGGGTTTGAATCCAGAATCCCACCCCTCGAACCACTCCCCAAACCCTTTTCCTAACCTTAACCATCCCCCTGACCCCACGTCTAACCTTAACCGCCCCCCCACCCCCCCTCCTTACCTGAACCACTCCCGAATCCCCACTCCTTACCCTAACCACTCCCCCACCCCTACTCCTAATCCTAACCACCGCCCTGACCCCACGTCTAACCTTAACCGCCCCCTCTCCTACCTTAACCACACCCGAACCCCCACTCCTTACCCTAACCACTTCCCAACCCCCTTTCCTAACCCTAACCATTTTCCCCACCCCATGCCTAACCCTAAACACCCACACCTCCCCAAACCCCACCCCCCCACACCAAGAGACGGCCTAGAGCACACACAAACACACACATACACATACAACACAGAACCCAACCCTCCCTCCCCACCAAAGCAGCTCATTCCATTCATTTCTACTTACTCTCACCATATTACAGGACTCCATTTTAAGTTTAAACAGAACTTCTCCATTCTACAGTCCACCCACCCTGCTTTCAATAACCATAAAATCATCTCAGCATACCGTAAAAACAGGAGCCTTCATTCACTACTTATCCGTTCCAAATTCACCGACCACCGACCCACACCCCAACTCCCACACAGCCATCATTACAGACACAGAAAATTCATCCAGAATCCACATACAGGCAAAGAATCCCCGACTTTTGGCTCCCTATCCATTAACACAACCAATGTCATCTACATCATCACTTGCACGTTCTGCCAGAAACACTACATCGGAGAAACAAAACATTCCATCCACACCCGGCTAACCCAACACCTGTATAACATTGGGGCAGGTCGACCCGGTACCCTATTGGTTAAACACTTTCAATTACATCCCCCCACTCACCTTATCATTTCTGCATTACAGAATGACGACCACTGGACCCTCGGACAGAGAAGGAGGGCGGAGAAAATCTGGATTCACAGACTCGGGACCACCACGCCAGGAGGCCTTAATGATGTCTACTCATGACTGAACAGGGCCGCCGCTCCTGGCCTGGTGGTCCTAGACCGCCCTCCTCTCTGTCCCCACTCTGCCTGGGGTCCCAATCCCCCTCCCCACTGACAAACACCTTCATCACTCCTCTCTCCCTCACAAACACTCACACCTGATCAGTAGGCCAGTGCTACCACGAATTTTAATCCAAACCCACAACCCTCACCCTAACCCAACCCTAACCCTAACCCTAACCCTACCCTAACCCTAACCCTAACCCTAACCCTAACCCTAATAAAAAAACAGAAAAAACAATTTTGGAAACTTTATTCATTACAGAAAACAATTACTAAACTATAAAAAGGGACCCTCTTTTTGCCGTCGCCGCCCGGACTCGAACCGCGGCCTCCCGGATGGAAGACAGCACCTCTCCCCGTGGAGCTAAACATCTGCCTCAGCAAAAGCCATCCCAAATCTCCCATTTCTCAACCACTCCTCCACAACAACCAAGGACAACGCCCCACCACAAGACTTGGCCCAGCCAATGGCTTTACATCAACACCCACACATTACATCACCCTCACACCCCCCGTCACCTCCAATCAGAGCACACCAACCACTTTCCCTCCAAAATTGAAATTCAAATGGACAAACCAACCTATCATAACATACTCACTCCCGACACAACCACCGGATTGGATGATTGGCAGTCAGGGGAGGGACCTCACCCTCCCTCCCCTGGCTGCTATTTAAACAGGCTGTGGATCACTCCCTCATTACCCTCTGAAGAAGCAGCACCACTGCGAAACGTCAGGGAACTCCACTCCTCTGCACCAGGAAACCTTGCTTTTTTAATTGGTTTTAGCAGCTCGCTTGACTTCCTACAAGCATCGGATTGTTTTTAAAGATAAGTACCGAAATAAAAGTTAAATTTTAATTATTGGTGGAGGGCTCTGCCAGCCTGGCTTGTTTTTAAACTGTTTTTCACATGGACATTGCTATCTCAGCAACCTTTCCTTGAGCACTTTTAATTAAAGGCCCAAGCTGGAAAACATCCCCCAAAGGACCACCAGACGGAAAATCACCTCCACACGAGGACAACACAAGCCTTCCACGGCAGCCTGTAGAACCTTTGGGCGTCCATCTTGAAGAGCAGCCACCTAGGTAAGAGCACCACCACCCCACAAAATGTATTTGATGCATGATAGTACTGGGCACAGGAGTGGAGCAGGGAGTGGTCCACAGACCACACACACACACACACGTACATTCACACAACACCAGCACTTACCTGCACCTAGACAACAGCACACGGCCACACATAGACAACAGCCAATAGACCCACTCACCAGAAACACCTGTAAAGAATATTTCAGATTAATTCAAGCCATACATCACAAATTCATAATAAACAATTCACTTATCACACATACATTTCCACCAGGAATGTTAAGACAGGCAATAAAATTGACAGCATTCATTAAACCATCTTCACCTACAGAAATAACCCGGCAGAAAGTTCATGACAACACCACCAACTGGCTTAAAACTAACCTGTCAATTCTACTTCAGCATTACTGCAAAATCATTAACACCCCACTTTCAGCCACCTGCCACGATAAGGCCTTCCAAATAGCCATTGGCTGGGCCCGAAAGAGATACGGCAACCGACTCTCTGAACACACCATCCCGGCAGCAGAAGCCATCATCTTCGACGACGACCACGAACCCCCTCCCAGCCCCACCCCCACCCCCTCCTCCGCTGAACCAGAAGAGGAATTCTTCCCACCCTCACCAGAACCACAACCCGGGACCCAAATGCACCAATTCACCCCGACTGACTCACCCGACAAGGACATTTTAAATATTAACATTCTCTCTCACTCTCCCCCTACAGTTACTGCCGTTCCTGGGTCCGGCCGGGCTGAGCAGCAGACCCCAAGCACACCAAACCTTCCCCAAAAACGGAGCGAGGGAAACATGATGAAAGGGTCACACCAAGTGAAAACCACACTGAACAAAACCCGCTCTGATCCCTCCTCCAAGCACCATCCTGGGGGGGTCTTGCTGCTCCAGCAGGCCGGCCCTCTGACTGACCTACCTTCTGCACCAGACCAGACCCTTGACCCACCCATTAAACCACCCCTTCCCCCGTACGCAACATCAGCCCCCCAAACTGACTGGACTGCCCCACCCATCCCTACTGACCCTAACCTTAAACTCCCTCTCCCAGGCCCTAACCTCAACCCCGACCTTGACCCTAACCTTAACCTCCCCCCTCCCGGCCCTAAACCTAACCCGGTCCCTCACCCTAACCAGGGTAGGAGACCCCACCCGACCAGGACTGGGTCTGACCCGAACCAGGGCAGATACCACGACCCGACGACTTTGACTATCCCCCCCTACACTATCCCTGACTTTGACCTTTTTCCCATCCCACAACATTTTCACTCCTCAGGTTACCGACTTCAACCTGCTCCAACACATCATACTCACCACAGAAGACGCTGAACACAGCACCGGACCTCCTCAACAGCACCATGGACCCTCAACTCACCTGCACCAGTCACCAAAACTCCACACCAAGTCAGTAGGCCTGCACACAATAAATTACAATCATAAATTACAAACCCCAACCCGAACCCCAACCTAACCCCGTCCGTGCCACTGACTTGGTAAGAAGCTTCACTGCAAACTCTACAAGAACCATCACCCTGCTGTTGAGCGAAGGCCCCCATCATCAACAACCAGAGACAAAACAAATACCGGACTCCCCAACAAAGCAACATCTCCACATCACGTAAAGTATGCCTCAATCCTGAAAATCTGCACAATGATCAAAAATAAACATCTGGATTTCTCCCCAAAATTTCTGCAGCTGGCGGCGACGGCGGGGTTCGAACCCGGGCCCCTCGGCTGATAGACGCCTGCCCGTTCCACCGAGCCAAAGACCTGGACATTCCTCACTAACAACCTTTTTCATTTCACAAACACTTTAATTCTGGACTTAAAAATAAAAAAACAGAAAAAACAATTTTGGAAACTTTATTCATTACAGAAAACAATTACTAAACTATAAAAAGGGACCCTCTTTTTGCCGTCGCCGCCCGGACTCGAACCGCGGCCTCCCGGATGGAAGACAGCACCTCTCCCCGTGGAGCTAAACATCTGCCTCAGCAAAAGCCATCCCAAATCTCCCATTTCTCAACCACTCCTCCACAACAACCAAGGACAACGCCCCACCACAAGACTTGGCCCAGCCAATGGCTTTACATCAACACCCACACATTACATCACCCTCACACCCCCCGTCACCTCCAATCAGAGCACACCAACCACTTTCCCTCCAAAATTGAAATTCAAATGGACAAACCAACCTATCATAACATACTCACTCCCGACACAACCACCGGATTGGATGATTGGCAGTCAGGGGAGGGACCTCACCCTCCCTCCCCTGGCTGCTATTTAAACAGGCTGTGGATCACTCCCTCATTACCCTCTGAAGAAGCAGCACCACTGCGAAACGTCAGGGAACTCCACTCCTCTGCACCAGGAAACCTTGCTTTTTTAATTGGTTTTAGCAGCTCGCTTGACTTCCTACAAGCATCGGATTGTTTTTAAAGATAAGTACCGAAATAAAAGTTAAATTTTAATTATTGGTGGAGGGCTCTGCCAGCCTGGCTTGTTTTTAAACTGTTTTTCACATGGACATTGCTATCTCAGCAACCTTTCCTTGAGCACTTTTAATTAAAGGCCCAAGCTGGAAAACATCCCCCAAAGGACCACCAGACGGAAAATCACCTCCACACGAGGACAACACAAGCCTTCCACGGCAGCCTGTAGAACCTTTGGGCGTCCATCTTGAAGAGCAGCCACCTAGGTAAGAGCACCACCACCCCACAAAATGTATTTGATGCATGATAGTACTGGGCACAGGAGTGGAGCAGGGAGTGGTCCACAGACCACACACACACACACACGTACATTCACACAACACCAGCACTTACCTGCACCTAGACAACAGCACACGGCCACACATAGACAACAGCCAATAGACCCACTCACCAGAAACACCTGTAAAGAATATTTCAGATTAATTCAAGCCATACATCACAAATTCATAATAAACAATTCACTTATCACACATACATTTCCACCAGGAATGTTAAGACAGGCAATAAAATTGACAGCATTCATTAAACCATCTTCACCTACAGAAATAACCCGGCAGAAAGTTCATGACAACACCACCAACTGGCTTAAAACTAACCTGTCAATTCTACTTCAGCATTACTGCAAAATCATTAACACCCCACTTTCAGCCACCTGCCACGATAAGGCCTTCCAAATAGCCATTGGCTGGGCCCGAAAGAGATACGGCAACCGACTCTCTGAACACACCATCCCGGCAGCAGAAGCCATCATCTTCGACGACGACCACGAACCCCCTCCCAGCCCCACCCCCACCCCCTCCTCCGCTGAACCAGAAGAGGAATTCTTCCCACCCTCACCAGAACCACAACCCGGGACCCAAATGCACCAATTCACCCCGACTGACTCACCCGACAAGGACATTTTAAATATTAACATTCTCTCTCACTCTCCCCCTACAGTTACTGCCGTTCCTGGGTCCGGCCGGGCTGAGCAGCAGACCCCAAGCACACCAAACCTTCCCCAAAAACGGAGCGAGGGAAACATGATGAAAGGGTCACACCAAGTGAAAACCACACTGAACAAAACCCGCTCTGATCCCTCCTCCAAGCACCATCCTGGGGGGGTCTTGCTGCTCCAGCAGGCCGGCCCTCTGACTGACCTACCTTCTGCACCAGACCAGACCCTTGACCCACCCATTAAACCACCCCTCCCCCCGTACGCAACATCAGCCCCCCAAACTGACTGGACTGCCCCACCCATCCCTACTGACCCTAACCTTAAACTCCCTCTCCCAGGCCCTAACCTCAACCCCGACCTTGACCCTAACCTTAACCTCCCCCCTCCCGGCCCTAAACCTAACCCGGTCCCTCACCCTAACCAGGGTAGGAGACCCCACCCGACCAGGACTGGGTCTGACCCGAACCAGGGCAGATACCACGACCCGACGACTTTGACTATCCCCCCCTACACTATCCCTGACTTTGACCTTTTTCCCATCCCACAACATTTTCACTCCTCAGGTTACCGACTTCAACCTGCTCCAACACATCATACTCACCACAGAAGACGCTGAACACAGCACCGGACCTCCTCAACAGCACCATGGACCCTCAACTCACCTGCACCAGTCACCAAAACTCCACACCAAGTCAGTAGGCCTGCACACAATAAATTACAATCATAAATTACAAACCCCAACCCGAACCCCAACCTAACCCTAACCCTAACCCCCCTGGGGCCTACGCCTAAACCTAACCACGCCTAACCTTAAACTCGAGGCCTACGCCTAAACCTAGCCATTAGCCCTAGCCACTAATCCTAACCTTACCCTTAACCTAACCCTAACCCTAACCACTAATCTTAGCTGCTAATCCTAACCCTTAACCTCATCCTAACCCTAACCAATAATCTCAGCTGCTAATCCTAACCCTCAATCCTAATCCTAACCCTAACCACTAATCTTAGCTGCTAATCCTAACCCTCAATCCTAATCCTAACCCTAACCACTAATCTTAGGGTTAATTTAACCTGAACGCCTAAACCTAACCTTAAACTTAGCGTCTAAACTTAACCTCCATCTAGCTATTAAGACTAAGCTCAGACCCTAGCTCTCTCTCTCTCTCACACACACACACACACACACACACTCACTCATTCACTCACTCTCCTCCCTGTCACTCCCCCTATGTGGGATTGGAGTGGGGGAGGCAGAGAGGTCACAAGCCTAGGCAGGCAACGGGGTGTTGATGCGTCTAGACCGACCCTCTTCCCCCCAGACCTTCTCTCTTCCCCTTCTTCTTTTTCTTCTTTTTTCTCTCTCTCTCTCTCTCTCTCTCTCTCTCACACACACACACACACATACTCACTCACTCACTCACTCATTCACTCACTCTCCTCCCTATCACTCCCCCTAGCTGGGTTTGGAGTGGGGGAGGCAGAGAGGTCACAAGCCTAGGCAGGCAACGGGGTGTTGATGCGTCTGGACCGACCCTCTTCCCCCCAGACCTTCTCTCTTCCCCTTCTTTTCTCTCTCTCTCTCTCTCTCTCTCTCTCTCTCTCTCTCTCACACGCACACACTCACTCACTCATTCACTCACTCTCCTCCCTATCACTCCCCCTAGCTGGGTTTGGAGTGGGGGAGGCAGAGAGGTCACAAGCCTAGACAGGCAACGGGGTGTTGAGGCGTCTAGATCGACCCTCTTCCCCCCAGACCTTCTCTCTTCCCCTTCTTTTCTCTCTCTCTCTCTCTCTCTCTCTCTCTCTCTCTCTCTCTCACACGCACACACTCACTCACTCATTCACTCACTCTCCTCCCTATCACTCCCCCTAGCTGGGTTTGGAGTGGGGGAGGCAGAGAGGTCACAAGCCTAGACAGGCAACGGGGTGTTGAGACGTCTAGATCGACCCTCTTCCCCCCAGACCTTCTCTCTTCCCCTTCTTTTCTCTCTCTCTCTCTCTCTCTCTCTCTCTCACACACACACATACTCACTCACTCACTCACTCATTCACTCACTCTCCTCCCTATCGCTCCCCCTAGCTGGGTTTGGAGTGGGGGAGGCAGAGAGGTCACAAGCCTAGACAGGCAACGGGGTGTTGAGGCGTCTAGATCGACCCTCTTCCCCCCAGACCTTCTCTCCTCTTCTTTCTCTCTTTCTCTCTCTCTCTCTCACACACTCACTCTCCTCCCTGCCGTCCCTCCAGGACAGGGGATGGATGCTGGAGGCAGAGTCACCAATCATCGTGGATCACCAGAACTGACCTAGATGTTGAAGCAGCTCAGAACCCAAGAACCAAAACACAGACTGTGAAACCACATAAGGGAAGTTACATGACGCTAATATGACACAGAGAGATATATCGACATGCGCCGGCCAGTGCATTGCCTTTGGCTCCCCATTTCAACCACCCAGTCGTCGGATGAGGTGGGGGGAGTCATCGAGATAGTTTAACCAACCTAACCCTAACCCTAACCCTCGAGATAGTTTAACCAACCTAACCCTAACCCTAACCCTAACCCCCTAACCCCCTAACCCTAACCCTAACCCTAACCCTTACAGTATTTCACCACTCATCGCCTCCCAGTAATCCAAAAAAAAAAAAAAAAAAATATATATATATATATTCTGGCAATACCTACGACTCATATTCACCACCTTGTTGTCCATTCAGGAAGGGACAACAACCTGGGACCACCGAATTCAAGTTGCAACATCCTCCTGAAGGGCCCATCCAGGTGACCTATTCCACTTCATATTTTACATCAGACACCTCACAGTACTCAACCACTCTCACACACACCCACATCACACCCAACCATTAGCCTTCCCTCCAAAAATTCAAAATCACATCCAATCAGAAAAATAGATCAGTTTTTCCCTCCAAAACACTCAACACACACCCTCAGCTCCTCCAATCACCACACACCACACACACCCATTGGATGATTGACCCTTGGGGAGGGATTCACTCCCCCTCCCCAACAGTTAAATACCATCCATTTGGCCGTTCCCGGTTTCCCCTGAGGAAGCAATACCTATTGCGAAACGTCGGGAACTGCTCCTCTGCGTAGTTTTACTGCCTGTTTTTTTTATTGTTTTCTATTGGCCTTTTAACAGTGTTTTTATTCTGAAAAATTATTAAACATTAATTTTAACCATTGGTGGAGGCTCTGCCTTTTAACAACTGCCGAGAGACTCTCTTTTATTCAACCGGCCGAGCTCTGGTCCTCTACGAAGCAGCCAACACGCTCCAGGATAGCAGCAGGACAGCCATCCACTGCTAACCACCTACACCAGACCCGGAGCCCTCTGAACGAGGAGAGACAACCTCCAGCAGCACCCCAGGTAAGAGCCTCTCACCACCATGGCTTTCTCTCACAGGTCCAGGGCTGCGCAAAGGAGCGGGACCGGGAGCGGCCACGCACCTTACTATGCATCACACACACTCAGAGCAAACATTACACAACTAACTAACACACAACACAACACCACACGACAACATCACACACAAACACACACACTCACACACACACACACTGCTCCACTTACTCAGCCACCGGATCCAGAAACCAGACAATTCAGCAAACACTATTTCAAACTCATACAAGCAATACACCATAAGGAAATCATGGACAAATCATACACTACAGGACAATTTCCAGCTGGCATGCTACGCCAAGTGAACCGTCTGACAGATTTTATAAAACCATCCACACCCACAACAGACACACGCACCAAGATACACAACAATACTACACAATGGATGCACAATACAATCACTATACTTCAACAACATTATGCAGACACAATAGCCACACTATCCACAACCACCTACAACCCCACAGCACTACAGATTGCCACCGGATGGGCCCAAAAGCGCTACGGGCCCAGGTTAACAGCCACCACTTTGCAGCAAGTCCAACAGATTCTACAGCCAAACCAACAGATGATCAACACCACCACTACTACCACCCACGGACCCCACACCCTCCTGCCCACCATCCCTGAAGCAGCAGAAGAAGACTTCCCTCAACTACCCAAGCCAAAAGCTCCCCACGCCTTCTCCTCCCTTTTTGTTCAGCCTCCATCTACAACCAAGACTTCCAAACAGCCACACCACCTCACATCCCACAATCCACTACCAAGACCGGGACCCTCCCTCCCCATATACACAACTCATAAATTCATTCCTCATTCACACACCCACGCAGGTTTTACACCACCGAGAAGAGGCCCCATAAAATCACAGAAAACCCCGGCACCATCCTCATTATTACAACAACACACTCGCCCCACCCAGCCCCCACCCATCCCGCAGGACCCAGATGCTCCAACTGGACCGGCCACTTCCACCCCACAACCCCATAGAACAAGAAGAGTCACCTGGGGACCACTACCCACCAATGAAGACGACCACACCTCTGCTTCTAACTCCCTCATCTCACCCATCTTAACCACCAGCTCTACAACAGCCTTACAAACTACAGCCCAAATACACCAGCCCCCCAGCAAACCCATCACAACACAGGACCTAGATTCCATCACATTAAACACCCGTTCCAATACCTCTGTCCATATACCTGACACCATTCTCTCCGCTTCCCCACAGCTAAATTCTGCCGACGCCCGGGAGGACCTGGCCGGAAGGCCGACCCCACAAAAACAACTGGTGGAGCCGGCAATAATGATGAAAGGGTCTCTTAAGGTTAACCATAACCATACAACAACCCAATCTGAGCCCTCCACTCAATCACCAACAGGGGTCGTGCCTCCTGACCACTCCTCCTCGGGCGACTCCATTCCATCCTTTCAACAACACAACCGAATGATCCACCTCACCTCCTGCGACCCCTCCCCTTGCCCCTCCCTCCCCAAACCCACTCCACCCCCTTCTCCCTCCCCTCCTAAACTAACCACTCCTCCAATTTCTTCATCCTCGCCTCATACTAACCTGCCTCTCCCCCCTGAACATGCCTCACCCCCCCACTCTAATTCTGCCTCCCCCCTTGTCCCCAAACCCCAATCCACACACCCTCTTAACCATTCAACCGGTTCTCCACCCCTTCCACGAAACACACCTCATTTCCCTCCTTCACCCTCTGCCAACCAAGAGACCTCCCGCATCTCCACTCCTCCCTCTGCCTCCCGCATTAATCTTCCCTCTGTTGCTACATCCTCACACTCCACCACCTACAAACCCACCTACCATATCGCTAGACCCAGCCGCAAAATTCAAGATTGGCACATCAAAGCAAAAAAACCAGTACTGATCATCGGAGACTCAAACATCAACCGCATCCCTGCCCATAACCATCCTCAGATCCAACTCGACAGTTACCCCGGAGCAGCCGCCTACCACCTCCTCAAGATCTGTGAAAAAGCCCCCTCCAACCCCAACACAAAGATAGTCCTCTTCTCGGTGGGTATCAATAATAGGGACCAGGACCCCAGGCAGACAACAATTAAACAATTGAAAGCTCTGCTCCGCCAGGCCGGGTCGACCTTCCCCAATGCCGACATCTACTTTTCAATAATGAACTACTCACCCCATCTCACATCAGAACAACAACAGAACCTAAAACTCATCAATAACACAATGGCCACACACTTCCCCTTCCTAACTGAAATTCCACATGACACCTTCACAACAGAAAAAGACAATATACACTGGACACCCACAACAGCAAAATTAATATTTGAAAACTGGTGCCGCCAACTGAATTTTCATTAACCATAGAAACCAACCCAGTAACCTCCACACTCCCTGCACATCAAGACCGGGACCTGGGCTGGAACTCTCACTCCAATATCCTGAACCTAGCCACACTATTCACCCCAACAACACCACAAAAACAGCTCCTGGAGAGGGGGCTCTCCTTCATCCCACGACCCACCAACCTCGACCGGGAGGAACTTCAAAGGGACCTACACAATCTCCATAGACGACTCAAACTCATAGAGCACTTCCACCTCCGCCCTACTCGGTATCAAAACAAACCATTCACTTATCCATCATACTGGGAACCAGAACAGACCGGACTTAGTCATCTTACACAATCACTCATCCACAAAAACAGACAGACTTTGCAACACCACAGACTACCCACAGACACCCCGGACAATCTAACACAGGCAGAACGTGAGGCACTCACTGACTTAATCCAGAACCCCAACATCATCATCAAACCAGCAGACAAGGGCACAAAAATAGTAATCATGGACCGTCATCAATATCTCTTCGAAGCTAATCGTCAATTAAATAACAACACATACTATAAACCATTGCACAGTTCCATTCAACCACAAACTCAAACCAAACTTCGGACCATCATTCACACACTGTATGACAAGAAATATATCACGGCCAAACAAAGAAATTATCTACTCGGACCAGACAACCCACGACCTCGCTATTTCTACCTACTTCCTAAAATACACAAAGAACCATCAACTTGGACCACGCCCTTTGAAGTTCCTCCCGGGAGACCAATAGTTTCAGACTGCAATAGTGCCACTTATCATGTTTCTGAATACATTGACCACTTTCTGGGCCCCCTCTCCATCCAACACCCCAGCTACATTAAGGATACGTACCATTTCATTAACACCATCAGACCCATGGCTGTCCCCAACCATTCATACCTCTTCACAATAGACATTGACAGCCTTTATACAAACATTAATACCACCTTAGGCTTACAAGTACTCCGCAATACTTTCAATAAAAACCCAGACAGGACCAGACCAGACCAGGAACTATTACAATTAATCGAACTCTGCTTGAACAACAATGACTTCCTCTTCAATAATCAATTCTATTTACAAATTAACGGGACAGCCATGGGTCAGCGATTTGCTCCCTCCTACGCAAACATCTACATGAGTGAGTGGGAGCAAGAGGCCCTAGCAAAATGCCCATTACAACCATCCCTCTACCTCAGGTATCTTGACGACATTTTCGGAATTTGGCCACACGACATCACACACTTTCCGCAATTCATTGACATTCTAAATAACCACCATCCTTCCATCAAAGTCAAATTTACCATAGACCCAGGACAGATCAACTTTCTAGATACTACAGTTTTTTTCAGGCCAGCCGATAATACACACAAAAAATTACAAACCAAAGTATATTTCAAACCAACAGACACACATGCTCTACTCCATAAAACCAGCTACCATCCCAAGCATACATTCAAAGGTCTCATTAAATCCCAACTCATCCGCTTTTTCCGCATCTGTTCTGACATATCTGATTTTCACACCGCCACCCAGATTTTATTTCACAGCCTCCGGACCAGAGGTTATTCAAAACGATTCCTCCGCTCTATAAAAACAAACACCCTGGTTTCTCTTGCTCCCACTCACTCATCCCCCCCTTCCCCTCCAGCCCAGGTCCCTATTCTAGAACCGCCTCTAACCCTAACCCTAACCCAAACCCTCCCTCCCGCCTCCCCCCTACCCGAACCAGGGTCTGTATCCAAATTCCCACCCCCCTAACCGATCCCCAATCCCCATTCCTAATCCTAACCACCCCCCTCACCCCACGCCTAATCCTAACCACCCCTCCACCTCTGCTCTTTACCTTAGCCCCTCCCGAACCCCCATCTCTTACCCTAACCACCCCCCAGCCCCCTTTCCTGACCCTAACCACCCCCCTCACCCCACGCCTAATCCTAACCACCCCTCCACCTCTGCTCTTAACCTTAGCCCCTCCCGAACCCCAATCTCCTACCCTAACCACCCCCCAGCCCCCTTTCCTGACCCTAACCACCCCTCTGACCCCACGCCTAACCTTAACCACTCCCCTCACCCCACGCCTAACCTTAACCTATCCCAAAATCCAAATCCTCAATTGACCCATACTCTCCACCCCAAACCCCACCCCTCCACACCAAGAGGCGGCCCAGAATATACACATACACACACAGCCAACACAGAACACACTTCCTCCCCGCCAAAGCAGCTCATCCCCTTCATCTCCACATACTCACACCGTATTACAGGACTGCACCTCAAGATCAAACAGAACTTTTCCACACTACAGTCTACACATCTGGCCTTCCATAACCATAGAATCATCTCAGCATACAGAAAAAACAGGAGCCTTCATTCAATTCTCATACATTCCAAATTCACAGACCATAGACCCACACATCATCTCCCCCATAGCCACCATTACAGGAACAGAAAATTCATCCACAACACACACACCGGTAAACAATCTCCCACTTTTGGCTCCTTATCCATCACCACTACCAATGTCATTTACATCATCACATGCACACTTTGCCATAAACATTACATAGGTGAGACAAGACATTCTATACACACCCGCTTAACCCAACATCTCTATAACATTGGGGCAGGTCGACCCGGCACCATTCTTGTCAAACACTTCCAGTTACACCCCCCAACTCATCTCATTATCTCTGCATTAGAGAGCAATGCTCAATGGACCTTTGGGCAGAGAAGGAGAGCGGAGAAAATCTGGATCCACAGACTCGGGACCACTGCGCCAGGAGGCCTTAATGATGTCTATTCGTGACTGAACAGGGCCACTCACCCCTGGCGCGGTGGTCCTAGACCGCTCTCCTCTCTGCCCTTACTCTGCCTGGGGCCCCAACCCACCTTTTCATGACAACCACCTCATCACTCCGTTTCCTCCACACACACTCATATCAGATCAGTAGGCCAGTGCTAAAAAAGTTTAAACCCAAACCCATAACCCTCACCCTAACCCAACCCTAACCCTAACCCTAGTCATCGAGATAGTCCAACCCAACCTAACCCTAACCCTAATCCCTAACCCTAACCCTAACCCTAACCCTAACTCGGATTCTACGCCTAAACCTAACCACCTCTAACTTTAAACTCGAATCTTACGCCTAAACCTAACCACGCCTAACCTTAAACTTGGGGCCTACGCCTAAACCAAACCATTAGCCCTAGCCACTAATCCTAACCTAACCCTTAACCTCATCCTAACCCTAACCACTGCTCTTAGCTGCTAATCCTAACCCTTAACCTCATCCTAACCCTAACCACTAATCTTAGCTGCTAATCCTAACCCTTAACCCTAATCCTAACCCTAACCAATAATCTTAGGGTTAATTTAACCTGAACGCCTAAACCTAACCTTAAACTTAACGTCTAAACTTAACCTTCATCCGGATTCCGCTCATTCACTCTGCTCCCGCACTCGCTCCCCCTACAGGGGCTTGAGTGTGGTAGACAGGGGGGTCAAAGCCCAGCCCGGCTATGGGTGCTGTAGTGGTCCAGACCGACCCTCTCACCCGGACCCAGTTCTCTTGTCTCGTCTCTCTTCCTCTCTCCCTCTCCCACTCATTCACTCTGCTCCCTATCACTCCCCCGACAAGGGTGTGAGTGTGGGAGACAGGGGGATCAAGGCCCAGCCCGGCCACGGGTGCTGTTGTGGTCCAGACCGACCCTCTCACTCGGATCCAGTTCTCTTGTCTCTTCTCTCTTCCTCTCTCCCTCTCCCACTCATTCACTCTGCTCCCTATCACTCCCCCTACCAGGGTGTGAGTGTGGGAGACAGGGGGATCAAGGCCCAGCCCGGCCACGGGTGCTGTTGTGGTCCAGACCGACCCTCTCACTCGGATCCAGTTCTCTTGTCTCTCCTCTTCTCTCTCTCTCTCTCTCTCTCTCTCTCTCTCTCTCTCTCTCTCTCCCTGTCGGGTGCTGTAGGGTCCAGACCGACCCTCTCACCTGGACCCTCTTCTCTTGTCTCTCCTCCTCTCTCCCTCTCTCTCCCTCTCTCTCTCTTTTTTTCTCTCTCTCCCTGTCGGGTGCTGTTGTGGTCCAGACCGACCCTCTCACCCAGACCCACTTCTCTTGTCTCTCCTCCTCTCTCCCTCTCTCTCTCTCTCTCTCTCTCTCTCTCTCTCTCCCTGTCGGGTGCTGTTGTGGTCCAGACCGACCCTCTCACCCAGACCCACTTCTCTTGTCTCTCCTCCTCTCTCTCTCTCTCTCTCTCTCTCACATACACACACACACACTCTCCTCGCCACCATCCCTCCATGAGAGTGGATGAATATTGAAGACAGAATCAACAATCCATGGTGGATCACTGAAGCTTTTCTGGATGTAGGATCAGCTCAGAACCCAAAAACCAAACCACAGACCGTGTAACTACATAAGGGAAGTCACATGACAACAAATGACACAGAGATGTATAGCGAAATGCGCCGGCCAGTGCATTACCTTTGGCTCCCCATTCAACCACCCAGTCGTCGGATGAGGTGGGGGGAGTCATCGAGATAGTTTTCCCCAACCTAACCCACATCCCAGCTACCTACGAGACACATATGATTTCCTGGACAAAATCCGCCCCCTGCGATTACCCACCAATGCACAACTTTTTACCATAGACATTGATAGTTTATATACTAATATAAATACAGATATGGGCCTTCAAACAGTAAAAACAATCTTTAGCAGATACCCGGACAAAAACAGACCGGACGAGGAAATCTTGCAACTGCTTGAATTGTGTCTCAGACAGAATTATTTTGTGTTTGATAACAAATACTACTTACAGGTGCAGGGGACGGCTATGGGACATCGGTATGCGCCATCATATGCAAATCTGTATATGAGTGAGTGGGAGAGAGAGGCGCTCCAGAAGTGCCCGCTCCAACCGGTATTTTATTACAGGTTCCTGGACGACATCATCGGAGCGTGGGAGCACGGAGAGACAGAGTTTCTCAATTTCATTCACATTCTCAATAATCATCATCCAGCCATCAAACTCAAACATCAGCTAGATTCAGAAAAGGTCGACTTCTTGGACACAACCGTGTTCCTCAATGAAGTCAATACCCATCAAAAACAGTTACTTACACGGGTCTATTTTAAACCCACTGATACACACGCTCTCCTACATAAATCTAGTTACCATCCAAAACATACTTTCAAAGGCATAGTCAAATCTCAAATCATTAGGTTCCATAAAATCTCCTCTTTACAATCAGACCTTCATAACTCCATCTCCGTGCTCTTCCGCAGCCTCCGTCAAAGAGGTTACGCTAGGCGTTTCCTCCGTAAAATCAAAAGGGACACTCTGGCTGCTCTCTCTCCCACTCACTCCCCACCGGCAACAGTTGACCAGGATTCTTTCTCCACAGCTGCTCGGCGGCGGCTCCACGGGGGGGATGACAACACCTCACCTGAAAAACTGCTCCCCTTGGTCACCACATACTCCCACCATTACATTAGCTTTCACAATAGGCTTAAGACCAACTTCCAGAAAATCATGACTGATCATGAATATCTGGGAGAATACAGAGTGATCTCAGCACTCAGAAAAAACAAGAGTCTGCGAGATGCGCTAGTACGCGCACCTTTTAACAGGCAGACCAATAAGGCACAGATCAGACATGGGGAAAAATTTAAATCACTTACCTTTATATACAACCCACACGGGAGGGTAGGGGCCCCCATTACTGGTCATTTCAATCTACAGAGCAAAAACATAGTTTACTGCATCACCTGCCAAACCTGCGGACTCCTGTACATAGGAGAAACCGCTCACACGCTAGCCACCCGTCTCAACCAACACCTGTATGCCATTGGGGCGGGCAGACTGGGCTGGACTGTATGTAACTTGCATGGTTGACAATTTTGCATGTTCTGGCATGTAATAATGATTTTTTTTCTCTCTTCTTTGATGTGCAGCGTGTTCTTCCTTATTTATTTTACTGAGGAATGTTTTCTTGTGTTGTATATATTATAAGAATGATTTGATTCCTTTGCAATTTACTGTTTTCGGACAGGGACATACACATACACACATATATATACTTTATGTGTTTATGAACTTTGACATCTGGCACTTACCTCCGGTTGTGGTTTTAACTGACAGCTTCCTCCATTGCCCAGTAGGGGTCCTCCTTGTCTTAACTTTTGTTTAGAAATGGTGCCTGTTTGTGTGCAGCCCCAATTTTGCCTACCACTGGCTCAAGCATGTTTGGCATATAGAGTGTGGTGACGGTGACCTCGTGCAGACCTCTGTAGCCCGTGCACTAAATACACACAGTGGAATAAATGAGATTTTCTTCTCCTAACCTAACCCTTACCCATATCAAATCAACGCTTTGTCCTACAGACATGAAATTTGGTACATGTGCAGAGCAGGATGAGACAAACCCAATTGCGAACTTAGACGTTAAGATTCTCTCCAAAACGATGGTGGGGTTAGAGGCGAGGGCCCGTCCGACGCTGCTTGCAGCTTTAATTAGGGCCCGAGCACGAAAAGGCAAGGGCCTTTGCAGTGCAAAGGCCCTATTGTTCCTGCTGCGTTTGTTTCTTTGTTTCTTTGGCGGTTTATTTTTCTTACGCCAAATTGAACCCCAATTTGACCCCCTAAACATGCTCAAAAACTCACCAAATTTTGCACACACATCAGGACTGGCGAAAAATTTGATATTTTGGGGGAATTACACATATGAATGGCAAAATGACTCAATAGCGCAACCTTGAAAATTGGGCTTTGGTGGAGTTAATATGGCTAGTTTCACGTACAGCTATAAAATTTGGTACACAGGTACAGTAGCCCGAGACAAAAACATTCCTGCTTTTGAAATTTTGAAAAAGCTCCACGGCGCCCCCTAGAAAACGTAGTGCGCAGGCATTGGAATTTAACGAACTCCTCCTAGGATTTGTATCCAATCTTCACCAAATTCACTGTGTGGCATCTAGACCCATCCAAGAAGAAAAGTTATTAAAATCTCGTAGCTGCGTCACACGGCGTGGGCGTGGCATTGCGGCCATTTTGAGCGTGCGACCATGAAGTGTGAAATGCTCATAACTTCATTGCACATGATCAGATGTGAATGAAACTTGATATGTTTTATGACAGGCTATCCATCAACACTTGGGCGCAGTCAAACAGCTCGACAGTGCCCCCTAGAAATTTCAAAAATTCATATAAAATCACAGCTTTAACCTACAGACATGAAATTTGGTACATGTGCAGAGCAGTAACACAACTGTGTACTTTAGAGATTCCTATCATCTCCAGAGCGGGGTGCAGGGGGGAGCGAGAGCCCGTTCGACGCTGCTTGCAGCTTTAATTAGGGCCCGAGCACGAAAAGGCAAAGGGCAGCGATCAGTGTGAAACACTGAACGCTGCCTTTGCCTTGCAGTACAAAGGCCCTATTGTTCCTGCTCTGTTTGTTTGGCGGTTTGTTAGGGTTCGAGCACCAACAGTGTAAGAACCCTATTGAATTTGCTGCGTTTATTAGGGTTCGAGCACCAACGGTGTAAGAACCCTAATGAAATTGCTGCGTTTATTCTTATTAGGGTTCGAGCACCAACGGTGTAAGAACCCTAATAACCCTATTGAAATTGCTGCGTTTCTTCTTATTATTATACTACCGTCTCGTTGGGGCAACTTTTGAGGCCCTTGCCCTACTCGAAAACGCATACAAATCGCCACACACATTGACTCGGTGTCCCCCATGCACATATTGGGGAATTACACATGTCAATGGAAAAATGGCTCAATAGCACCCCCTTTAGAAAAAAAAAGGGCACCCACCCTTGCATTTGGAGGGAACTTGACCTAGAGCTCTGAAATTCGGTACACATATGTATCATGCCAAGACGCAAAAAAAAGTCTCTTGAAGCGAAACCCACAATGCAACGGGAAAGCCGCCACTTTGAATTGAATGTCAAAATTTGGCCATTTTGGTGACAAAAAGTTATCAAAAACGCTCCGCAAAAGTATGACAGCGTACCCGTGGCGCCCCGCGGCGTTTTGCCGTTTGGCCATTTTGCCACTGTTTGGCCACTTTTTCAGAAATTTCATGTTTTTAAAACCTAACTCCTCCTCGGGGATAATGCCTAAAGATCTCAAAATCGGTCCACATATACTACAGGTGGTGGTGAAAAAAACTTATCAAAACGCCCAGCAAAAGCATAACGGTGTGCGCGCGACAGCGCGCAGCGTTTTGCCTAGTGGCCATTTTGCCACTGTTTGGCCACTTTTTCAAAAATTTCACATTTTCAAGACGTAACTCCTCCTCGGGGATAATGCCTAAAGATCTCAAATTTGGTCCACAAAGACTACAGGTGGTGGTGAAAAAAACTTATCAAAACGCTCCGCAAAAGCATAACGATGTGCGCGCGACAGCACGCAGCGTTTTGCTGAGTGGCCATTTTGCCACTGTTTGGCCACTTTTTCAAAAATTTCACGTTTTCAAGACCTAACTCCTCCTCGGGGATAATGCCTAAAGATCTCAAATTCGGTCCACAAATACTACAGGGGGTGGTGACAATAATTTATCAAAACGCTCCGCAAAAGTATAACGGTGTGCGCGCGGCAGCGCGCAGCGTTTTGCCGAGTGGCCATTTTGCCACTGTTGGCCCACTTTTTCAAAAATTTCACGTTTTCAAGACCTAACTCCTACAAGAGGATAACTCATACAGATCTAAAATTTGGTCCACATATAGTACAGGTGGTGGTGACAAAAAGTTATCAAAATTCTCCGCAAAAGTATGACGGTGTGCGCGTGGCAGCGCGCAGCGTTTTGCCATTTGGCCATTTTGGCTCAATATTGCCCCCTAGAGACATTTAAAAATTCAGCCCCTGAACTATGTTTCACCTAGAGCTCCGAAATTCGGTACACATATGTGTCATGACAACACGCACAAAAAAGGGTCGAGAACCCATACCCACAATGCAACAGGAAGTCCGCCATTTTGAATTGAAATTCAGATTTTTGCTACGTTTTTTTTTAAATTTCACGTTTTCAAGACCTAACTGCTGCGTAACTGGCCTGTAGTTGCTCCAAATGACCTGAAACTTGACAGGTGTGATCTAAGTCGCCCGGCAAGAGAAGCGAGAACCCGTCCAACGCTGCTTGCAGCTTTAATTAGGGTTCGAGCACCAACGGTGCGTAGAACCCTATTGGAATTGCTGCGTTTCTTCTTATTAGGGGGCCAAGCCCGAGGGGCGTGGGAGACGCGTATGCTAGCATACGTGTTTCCCAGGCCCGAAGGGCTGGGAACCCTATTGTAATCGTTCAGATTATTATTAGGGGGCCAAGCCCGAGGGGCATGGGACACGCGTATGCTAGCATACGCGTTTCCCAGGCCCGAAGGGCTGGGAACCCTATTGTAATCGTTCAGATTATTATTTTCCCTTTTTATTTTTCCGTTGGTAAAAGTGGTGCTGCAGGCTACACCGTGCAAGGGAGGGTGGTGCAATTTGGAGGGTTGGTCCAGACCCCTGCCCTTACCTCAGATGCAAAAAATTGCACATGTTTGCCAGCAGGGGGCGCTATAACCAAAGTCAACACGTTTCGGGTTATAACTCCCACACCGTATGTCGCACATTCAAAGACCTCATATCCACAGATTCCCTGAATAGCACTGAATCATCTGGGATAAGCCACGCCCATTTCCGCCTATAATTTTTTTTCGCAAAATGGCAAAAACTGAAAAACCTACTTTTTCAAACTCCTCCTTGGATTTTTGTCCAATCAGCGTGAAACTTGGTACGTAAAGTCTTTAGTTGGACCTGATCTAAAGTTATCAAAAGAATTTTGTTCCATCTAAATATGCGCAAATTGTTAACTCATACATTTTTATAGCTAGCTATAAAAATGCTAACTGTTGCATATCTGGGTCAAAACAAATGCTAATAACACCAAACCTGAGATATCATGTTGTCATGTGACTGTGGGGGTATAAGCTAATTTTGGCTCATGTTGGCCACTAGGGGGCGTTGCAACTATGGGAAATTTATATCTTTTCAATGGCGAGACCCATTTTTCCCAAATTTGGTAGGTATGATGCTGGGTCACTCCTGAGGCCATATCTTAACGTTATTCATGAATGGTAAAAGTGGGCGTGGCTTATTACAAGATAAACAACAAACATTTATTTCAGCTCAAGTATTATGCTGAGGACTGTGAAATTTACAAGGTCTATATAGAAGAGCACACAGACCACCCACACCAAAAATTGTGCGTCTACTCCACTAGGTGGCGCTATAACGGTTGCAAACGCACTTTGGCCTGTAACTTTCACATTTTAAATGACGTCATGGCAAACTTTATATCTACGTGTTCCCTATATAGTGTCGCACCTTCTGACATAGGCCACGCCCACTTCCACTGCACATTTCTCTTTGTACATCAATACACATCAAAAACCTACTTTTTCGAACTCCTCCTACAGTTTAAACTCCATCTTCACCAAACTTTGCACATATAATCTCCAGACGTGTCTGAGTAAAAGTTATCAAAAAAATTTTGCTACTACAAAAAATGTGCGACTTATAAATACTCAATTTTTTCGGCTAGCTAAAAAGCACATACTGTTGCATAATTTTGTCAACGTGAAAGCTGTTGACATTGAACTCAACTCACTTGTGTCAGAGGTCAACCAGAGGCTCCATGCCAAATTTGGCGCAAATTGGCCAATAGGGGGCGCTATAAACAGGAACAATTCAAGCAACATGAAAGTTGATCAGATTGTCACCAAATTTGGTGAGCATGATGTGGGCTTGATCCTGAGGCCAGCCGTAAAATTTAGTAATGATTGGTCAACGTGGGCGTGACTTGTTACAGCTGACACATTCAGCCTTTCACGCTTCCACTGCTCTTCCCATTACCATTACAACTCTGCTGGTGAGACGTTGGCCGGTATCCTGACGCTCGCCAAGTGCCCATGGTCCTTCTGGCCGGACTTCCGTGGGCTCCGCGAGACCCGGGGGCTGAGTCGCGCAAGGGGGCTTGGCCCCCTTTCATAACTGCTTGCAGTTCTAGTTATTATTTACCCTTTTTATTTTTCCGTTGATAAAAGTCATGCTGCAGGCTACACCGTGCAAGGGAGTGTGGTGCAATTTGGAGGGTTGGTCCAGACCCCTGCCCTTACCTCAGATGCAAAAAATTGCACATGTTTGCCAGCAGGGGGCGCTATAACCAAAGGCAACACGTTTTGGGTTATAACTCCCACACCGTATGTTGCACATTAAAAAACCTCATATCCACAGATTCCCTGAATAGCACTGAATCATCTAGGATAAGCCACGCCCATTTCCGCCTATAATTTTTTTTCGCAATATCGCAAAAACTGGAAAACCTACTTTTTCGAACTCCTCCTTCAGTTTTTGTCCAATCAGCATTAAACTTGGCACATACAGTCTTCAGTTGGACCTGATCTAAAGTTATCAAAAGAATTTTGTTCCGTCTAAATATGCGCAAATTATTAACGCATACATTTTTATAGCTAGCTATAAAACCGCCAACTGTTGCATATCTTGGTGAAAACAAATGCTAATAACACCAAACCTGAGATCTCCTGTTGTCATGTGACTGTGGGGGTATAAGCAAAATTTGGCTCATGTTGGCCACTAGGGGACGCTGCAACTGTGGGAAATTTATATCTTTTAAATGGCAAGACCCATTTTCCCAAATTTTGGTAGGTATGATGCTGAGTCACTCCTGAGGCCATATCTTAATGTTATTCATGAATGGTCAAAGTGGGCGTGGCTTATTACAAGGCAAACAACAAACATTTATTTCAGCTAAACTATTAGGCTCTGAACTGTGAAAATTACAGGGTCTATGTAGAAGAGCACACAGACCACCCACACCAAAAAATGTGCGTCTACTCCACAAGGTGGCGCTATAACGGTTGCAAACGCACTTTGGCCTGTAACTTTCACGTTTCAAATCAGGTGTTCGTAAACTTTATATCTACGTGTTCCCTAAATAGTGTCGCATCTTCTGACATAGGTCACGCCCACTTCCACTGCACATTTCTCTGTCTACGTCCGTACACATCAGAAACCTACTTTTTCGAACTCCTCCTACAGTTTACACTCTATCTCCACCAAACTTCGCACATATAATCTCCAGACGTGCACGAGCAAAAGTTATCAAAAGAATTTTGCTACTCCAAAAAATGTGTGACTTATAAATACACATTTTTTGTGCTAGCTAAAAAGCACATACTGTTGCATATTTTTGTCAACGTGAAAGCTGTTGACATTGAACTCAACTCACTCGTGTCAAAGGTCAACCAGAGGCTCTGTGCCAAATTTGGCGCAAATTGGCCAATAGGGGGCACTATAAACAGGAAAAATTCAAACAACATGAAAGTTGATCAGATTGGTACCAAATTTGGTGAGCATGATGTGGGTTCACTCCCGAGGCCAGCCGTAAAATGTAGTAATGTTTGGTGAAAGTGGGCGTGACTTGTTACAGCTGACACATTCAGCCTTTCACGCTTCCGCTGCTCTTCCCATTACCATTACAACACTGCTAGTGAGACGGTGGCCGGTATCCTGACGCTCACCCCGTGCCCGTGGTCCTTTTGGCCGGACCGCCGTTGGCTCGGCGAGACCTGGGCTCCGTGAGACCTGGGGACCGAGTCGCCCAAGGGGGCTTGGCCCCCTTTCATAACTGCTTGCAGTTCTAGTTATTAGGGTTCGAGCACCAACGGTGTAGAACCCTATTGATCTTGCTGCGTTTCTTCTTCTTATTATTATTCTACCGTTTCGTTGGGGCCACTTTTGAGGCCCTTGCACTACTCGAAAACGCATAAAAATCGCCACACACCTTGACTCGGTGTCCCCCATGCACATATTGGGGAATTACACATGTCAATGGAAAAATGGCTCAATAGCGCCCCCTTTAGAAAAAAAAAGGGCACCAACCCTTGCATTTGGAGGGAACTTGACCGAGAGCTCTGAAATTCGGTACACATATGTATCATGCCAAGACGCAAAAAAAAATGACTTGCAGCGAAACCCACAATGCAACGGGAAAGCCGCCATTTTGAATTTTATGTCAAAATTTGGCCATTTTGGCCAAATTTTGGCCAAAAAATTACACATTTTCTAGAGCTAACTCCTCCGAGGGGAAAACTCCGAGAAATCTCTAATTTAGCCAGCAGGTAGAAAACGCATTGGGGAGCTTAAGTTATCAAAACGCTCCGCAAAAGTATGACGGTGTGCGCGCGGCGGCCCACGGAATGTTGACATTCCGCCATTTTGGCTCAATTTTTGCCTCAAAACTGCCCCCTGGAAACATTCACAAATTCGGCCCCTCAACTACGTTTCACTTACAGCTCCGAAATTCGGTACACATATGTGTCACGAATAGACGCACAAAAAAGCTTCAAGAACCCATACCCACAATGCAACAGGAAATCCGCCATTTTGGATTTACTGTCCACATTTGTTTTTCAGAAATTTCACATTTTCAAGCGCGAACTCCTCCTAGGGGAAAACTCCTACATAGCTCAAATTTATATCACATATACTACAGGAGGTGGTGACCAAAAGTTATCAAAACGCTCCGCAAAAGTATGACGGCGTGCCCGTGGCGGCCCGCGGCGTTTTGCCGTTTGGCCATTTTTCCACTGTTTGGCCACTTTTTAAAAAATTTCACATTTTCAACACCTAACTCCTCCTCGGGGATAATGCCTAAAGATCTCAAATTCGGTCCACATATACTACAGGTGGTGGTGAAAAAAACTTATCAAAATGCTCCGCAAAAGCATGACGGTGTGCGCGCGGTAGCGCGCAGCGTTTTGCTGAGTGGCCATTTTGGCTCAATATTGCCCCCTAGAGGCATTTAAACATTCAGCCCCTGAACTATGTTTCACCTAGAGCTCCGAAATTCGGTACACATATGTGTCATGACAACACGCACCGAAAAGCCTCAAGAACCCATACCCACAATGCAACAGGAAGTCCGCCATTTTGAATTGAAATTCAGATTTTTGCTGTGTAACTGGCCTGCAGTTGCTCCAAATGACCTGAAACTTGACAGGTGTGAACTAAATCCCGGCCGGATGTTTGCCATATGTCTCAGTCGCCCGGCAGGAGAAGCGAGAACCCGTCCAACGCTGCTTGCAGCTTTAATTAGGGTTCGAGCACCAACGGTGCGTAGAACCCTATTGGAATTGCTGCGTTTATTCCTATTATTAGGGTTCGAGCACCAACGGTGCGTAGAACCCTATTGGAATTGCTGCGTTTATTCTTATTATTATTATTAGGGTTCGAGCACCAACGGTGTAGAACCCTATTGGAATTGCTGCGTTTCTTCTTATTATTAGGGTTCGAGCACCAACGGTGTAGAACCCTATTGGAATTGCTGCGTTTCTTCTTCTTCTTATTATTATTATACTACCGTCTCGTTGGGGCCACTTTTGAGGCCCTTGCACTACTCGAAAACGCATATAAATCGCCACACACATTGACTCGGTGTCCCCCATGCACATATTGGGGAATTACACATGTCAATGGAAAAATAGCTCAATAGCGCCCCCTTTAGAAAAAAAAAGGGCACCCACCCTTGCATTTGGAGGGAACTTGACCCACAGCTCTGAAATTCGGTACACATATGTATCATGCCAAGACGCAAAAAAAATCCTCTTGAAGCGAAACCCACAATGCAACAGGAAAGCCGCCATTTTGAATTAAAGGTCAAAATTTGGCCATTTTGGCCAAATTTTGGCCAAAAATTCACATATTTTCTAGAGCGAACTCCTCCGAGGTGATAACTCCGAGAAATCTCAAATTTAGCCAGCAGGTAGAAAACGCATTGGGGAGCTTAAGTTATCAAAACGCTCCGCAAAAGTATGACGGCGTGCGCGCGGCGATTTAGGGAATGTTGACATTCCGCCATTTTGCCTCAATTTTTGCCTCTAAACTGCCCCCTAAAACATTCACAAATTCGGCCCCTGAACTCCGTTTCACTTAGACCTCCCAGATTCGGTACACATATGTGTCACAAATAGACGCACAAAAAAGCCTCAAGAACCCATACCCACAATGCAACAGGAAATCCGCCATTTTGGATTTACTGTCCACATTTGTTTTTCAGAAATTTCACATTTTCAAGCGCGAACTCCTCCTAGGGGAAAACTCCTACATAGGCCAAATTTATATCACATATACTACAGGTGGTGGTGACAAAAAGTTATCAAAACGCTCCGCAAAAGTATGACGGCGTGCCCGTGGCGGCCCGCGGCGTTTTGCCGTTTGGCCATTTTGCCACTGTTTGGCCACTTTTTCAAAAATTTCACGTTTTCAAGACCTAACTCCTCCTCGGGGATAATGCCTAAAGATCTCAAATTCGGTCCACATATACTACAGGTGGTGGTGAAAAAAACTTATCAAAATGCTCCGCAAAAGCATGATGGTGTGCGCGCGGCAGCGCGCAGCGTTTTGCTCAGTGGCCATTTTGGCTCAATATTGCCCCCTAGAGGCATTCAAAAATTCAGCCCCTGAACTATGTTTCACCTACAGCTCCGAAATTCAGTACACACATGTTTCATGACAACACGCACAAAAAAGCCTCAAGAACCCATACCCACAATGCAACAGGAAGTCCGCCATTTTGAATTGAAATTCAGATTTTTGCTGTGTAACTGGCCTGTAGTTGCTCCAAATGACCTGAAACTTGACAGGTGTGATCGAAGTCCCGGCCGGATGTTAGCCATATGTCTCAGTCGCCCGGCAGGAGAAGCGAGAACCCGTCCAACGCTGCTTGCAGCTTTAATTAGGGCCCGAAGCACTACAGTGCGTAGGACCCTATTGTTCCTCTAGTGTTTGGCGGTTTGGCGGTTTGGCGGTTTGTTTGGCGGTTTGGCGGTTTGGCGGTTTGTTTGGCGGTTTGGCGGTTTGGCGGTTTCTTTTTCTTACGCCACTTTGAACCTCAATTTGACCCCCTAAACATGCTCAAAAACTCACCAAATTTGGCACACACATCAGGACTGGTGAAAAATTTGATATTTTGGGGGAATTACACATATGAATGGCAAAATGACTCAATAGCGCCACCTAGAAAATTGGCCTTTAGTGGAGTTAATACGGCTAGTTTCACGTAAACTCATGAAATTTGGTACACAGGTACAGTAGCCCGAGACAAAAACATTCCTGCTTTTAAAATTTCAAAAAAGGCTCAACAGCGCCCCCTAGAGCACGTAGTGTGCAGGCAATGGAATTTAACGAACTCCTCCTAGGATTTTTGTCCGATTTTCACCAAATTCGCTGTGTGGCATCTAGACCCATCCAGGATGAAAAGTTATTAAAATCTTGTGGCTGCGACACACGATGTGGGCGTGGCATGGCGGCCATTTTGAACAAAAAAGCTAAACAGCGCCAACTAGAACACGTGGTGCACAGGCATTGGAATTTAACAAACTCCTCCCAGGATTTTTATCCAATTTTCACCAAATTCGCTGTGTGGCATCTACACCCCTCCAGGATGAAAAGTTATTAAAATCTCGTGGATACGTCACACGGTGTGGGCGTGGCATGGCGGCCATTTTGAACAAAAAAGCGTAACCTCGCCCACTTCAACACGTGGTGCGCAGGCATTGGAATTTAACGAACTCCTCCCAGGATTTTTGTTCGATCTTCACCAAATTCGCTGTGTGGCATCTAAACCCCTCCAGGATGAAAAGTTATTAAAATCTTGTGGCTGCATCACACGGTGTGGGCGTGGCATGGCGGCCATTTTGAACAAAAAAGCTTAACATTGTACAATGGAACACGTTGTGCGCAGGCATTGGAATTTAACGAACTCCTCCCAGGATTTTTTTCCGATCTTCACCAAATTCACTGTGTGGCATCTAGACCCCTCCAGGATTAAAAGTTATTAAATTCTCGTGGATACGTCACATGGTGTGGGCGTGGCATGGCGGCCATTTTGAACAAAATCGCCATGTGGAACGAAATGGGTTTTGGAGGTGAAGGGATCCATGTAAAATCACCAAATCCACACAAATCCTCATTAATCTCAAGACCTAATATTTAATATACAATTCAGGAATGGACGTGGTCAAACGGCTCCACAGCGCCCCCTAGAAATATTCAAATAGTCATATAAAATCACTGCTTTATCCTACAAACAAAAAATTTGGTACATACATATAGTATCCCAAGACCAACAGATTTGCACAGTCGAAATTCTAATTGGCTCTACGGCGCCCCCTAGACAAGGTCGTGTGGAGAGGAGTGCGGTGAGGAGCGAGGGCCCGTCCGACGCTGCTTGCAGCTTTAATTATTATTATTATTATTATTATTTTACCGCCAAATGAATTGCTTTTTTGAGGGCCTAAACATGCACCGATTCGCGTCAAAATCTGCACACACATCAGGACCGGTGAAAAATTTGATATTTTATGGGGTCTGTGCATGTGTGTTCCAAAATGGCTCCATAGCGCCCCCTGCAAAATTTTAAAAAGTGGCATTAGACTAACTGGAAGGACATTTGATCTACAGCTACAAAATTCTGCAGGCATATTCAGCACATCAGGAAAGACAAAAAAGTCAATCACAGCCATGCTCTAAACCCAACAGGAAGTGACATATCTTGCGTTAACTGTGAAAAATCTGTGATGAACTCCTCCTCGGGGGTAAGTCTTAGAGACCTGAAATTTGGTCTGTACATACAACTGACCTTCCTGATGAAAAGTTATCAAAGTCTTCTATGTCGGTCAAAGGGTGTGGCCATGGCAGCCCCCCCGAATTACTGATCCTTCGCCATGCAACAGGAAGTGCTGGTCTAACTCTCTGAACATGCTCCAATCTGAATGAAACTTTACATGTTTGATCACAGACCTGAGCTGATGACATCCATATGATAATATTCACTCACAGTCATAGCGCCACCTTGTGGCAACAGGATTTTTGCTTTTTTAATACTTTTATGTACTGTTGTCAACCCGTTGTCCAGATTCACCTCAGACCTTCTGACATAAGCCTGAACACATTGATGATGAATCACAGAGACAATGGTGACGTGTCATCGAAGGGCGTGTCTGTGGCACCGTGGCGAATTTTGATGTTTCGCCATGAAAATTCAAGGGTCTATATCTCAGCTGAACAAGAACCTATCTGCTCCAAACTTCACATTCAGAATGTCATGTACAGTCTGAAGACATCCACACTAAAAAATTTTGAAATAGTCATAGCGCCACCAACTGGCAACAGGATGTTTTGGAATTACATTTGCCCATCCCATTGCCCTAAACTTGGTCAAATAATTCTGAAAATTGGTGTGATGAGTCCTCACACCATGATCATGGCACAGTGTGAAGATTTTGGCATTTTATAAAATGCTGTTGCCGTGGCAACGCAAAGTTGATATGAAAAACAACTTGCCTTTGACAGCATTAGAATTATCAAAACATCACCAAAATTTGCACACACATCACCACCAGCTGAAGGAAGAAAACTGTATGCATCTCAGCACAGCACGTGTTATAGCGCCCCCTACAGCATTTTTAACAAACAGCCCCTGCAGTACATTTAACCTACGTCCACAAAATTTGGGGGACATATAGAACACATCAGGACGCACAAAAAATCCTCTTGGAGCCATGCCCTAAACCCAACAGGAAGTCCGCCATTTTGAATTAATTGGACAAATTTGGACGAATGTTGTTCATTTTTGAGAATTATCTCCTCCTAGGGGATAAGTCATGCAGACCTCAAATTTTACCAGTATATACACCAGGACATTATGATCAAAAGTTATAAAAAGATTCCTCCAATGTCAAAGGGCGTGGCCATAGCAACCCCCTGAAGTTTGATGCTTCGCCATGAAACATCAACTGCTGTGTAAATATCCTCTGCTTGCTCCAATCTGCCTCAAACTTTGCATGTTTAATCACACTCCTGCCCTGACCACATCCATGTGCCAAAATACATTCACAGCTTGTGGCATAGCGCCCCCTGCAGCATTTTAAAAAATGGCCCACTCATCAAATTTAACCTACGTCTACAAAATTTGGCATGCATATGTAGCACATCAGTGTGAACAAAAAAGTCTCTTGGAGCCATTCTCTAAACCCAACAGGAAGTCGGCCATTTTGATTTCAATGTTGGATTTTTGCTGTTTTTGCTCATTTTCAGAAATTAATTGCTCACAGACAGGAAATCCAAAACATCTGAAATTGCCACAATATATAGAACACATCTTCAGGTTGAAAATATGTGAAAATGGTATGCCAAACCCAAAGGGCGTGGCCATGGCGGCCGACTGAACTTTGATGCTTCGCCAGGAAGGAGGAAGTCTTGTTAAATCCCCTGTATGTGCTGCTATCTGCCTCAAACTTTAAATGTGTGATCAGGTTACAGCCCTGATGATTTCCATAGACCAATATACAGTCACAGTGATAGCGCCACCTGTTGGATGGACAGTAAGTGCTGCATAAACAGTCTGTAATAATCCAATCTGGCAGAAATTTGACCTGTGTGTTCAGAATCCAGCCCTGGTTGCATTCATGGGCCTAAATGCGCTCCCGGTCGCAGCATCGCCTGACGGACGTGCTTGGGGTCGCCGACCAGCAAGGGGTGCGAGGACCCGTTCATCGCTGCTTGCAGCTTTAATTATTATTATTAGGGTCCGAGCACCGAATGGTGCGAAGACCCTATTGTAATGCTAGAGATTATTATTATTATTATTATTAGGGTCCGAGCACCGAATGGTGCGAAGACCCTATTGTAATGCTAGAGATTATTATTATTATTTTACCGCCAAATGAATTGCCTTTTTGAGGGCCTAAACATGCACCGATTCGCGTCAAAATCTGCACACACATCAGGACCGGCGAAAAATTTGATATTTTATGGGGTCTGTGTATGTGTGTCCCAAAATGGCTCCATAGCGCCCCCTGCAAAATTTAAAAAAGTGGTATTAGACTAACTGGAAGGACATTTCATCTACAGCTACAAAATTCTGCAGGCATATTCAGCACATCAGGAAAGACAAAAAAGTCAATCACAGCCATGCTCTAAACCCAACAGGAAGTGACACATCTTGCGTTAACTGTGAAAAATCTGTGATGAACTCCTCCTAGGGGGTAAGTCTTAGAGACCTGAAATTTGGTCCGTACATACAACAGACCATCCTGATGAAAAGTTATCAAAGTCTTCTATGTCGGTCAAAGGGTGTGGCCATGGCAGCCCCCCCGAATTACTGATCCTTCGCCATGCAACAGGAAGTGCTGGTCTAACTCTCTGAACATGCTCCAATCTGAATGAAACTTTACATGTTTGATCACAGACCTGAGCTGATGACATCCATATGATAATATTCACTCACAGTCATAGCGCCACCTTGTGGCAACAGCAGTTTTGCTTTTTTTAATACTTTTATGTACTGTTGTCAACCCGTTGTCCAGATTCACCTCAGACCTTCTGACATAAGCCTGAACACATTGATGATGAATCACAGAGATGTGAAGATTTTGGCATTTTATAAAACGCTGTTGCCGTGGCAACGCAAAGTTGATATGACAAACATCTTGCCTTTGACAGCTCAAGAATTATCCAAACATCACCAAAATTTGCACACACATCACCACCAGGGAAAGGAAGAAAACTGTATGCATCTCAGCACAGCACGTGCTATAGCGCCCCCTACAGCATTTTTAACAAACAGCCCCTGCAGTACATTTAACCTATGTCCACAAAAGTTGGGGGACATATAGAACACATCAGGACGCACAAAAAATCCTCTTGGAGCCATGCCCTAAACCCAACAGGAAGTCCGCCATTTTGAATTAATTGGACAAATTTGGACGAATGTTGTTCATTTTTGAGAATTATCTCCTCCTAGGGGATAAGTCATGCAGACCTCAAATTTTACCAGTATATACACCAGGACATTATGATCAAAAGTTATAAAAAGATTCCTCCAATGTCAAAGGGCGTGGCCATAGCAACCCCCTGAAGTTTGATGCTTCGCCATGAAACATCAACTGCTGTGTAAATATCCTCTGCTTGCTCCAATCTGCCTCAAACTTTGCATGTTTAATCACACTCCTGCCCTGACCACATCCATGTGCCAAAATACATTCACAGCTTGTGGCATAGCGCCCCCTGCAGCATTTTAAAAAATGGCCCACTCATCAAATTTAACCTACGTCTACAAAATTTGGCATGCATATGTAGCACATCAGTGTGAACAAAAAAGTCTCTTGGAGCCATTCTCTAAACCCAACAGGAAGTCGGCCATTTTGATTTCAATGTGGGATTTTTGCTGTTTTTGCTCATTTTCAGAAATTAATTGCTCACAGACAGGAAATCCAAAACATCTGAAATTGCCACAATATATAGAACACATCTTCAGGTTGAAAATATGTGAAAATGGTATGCCAAACCCAAAGGGCGTGGCCATGGCGGCCGACTGAACTTTGATGCTTCGCCAGGAAGGAGGAAGTCTTGTTAAATCCCCTGTATGTGCTGCTATCTGCCTCAAACTTTAAATGTGTGATCAGGTTACAGCCCTGATGATTTCCATACACCAATATACAGTCACAGTGATAGCGCCACCTGTTGGATGGACAGTAAGTGCTGCATAAACAGTCTGTAATAATCCAATCTGCCAGAAATTTGACCTGTGTGTTCAGAATCCAGCCCTCGTTGCCTTCATGGGCCTAAATGCGCTCCCGGTCGCAGCATCGCCTGACGGACGTGCTTGGGGTCGCCGACCAGCAAGGGGTGCGAGGACCCGTTCATCGCTGCTTGCAGCTTTAATTTGTTATTGTTTTACAAGAGAACATTAAGTTTAGGAATGGGTATTGTTAAGATTTTAATGGCATTACTACTCTGCTTTAACTCTTATCAGTTCTTTTGGGGATTTTTTTATGAGAAAAAACCAGAACAGAATAAGAACAGAACTTACTCTTCACTTAAGAGTAAAGAAAATGTGTTTGACAGTATTTTTACAGTGCAGTATTAATAGTTTTACTTTAAACATTAGAGTACTTCTGGTACTACGGCCGACAAAGAGGTAAGATTTTGCCTCTAAATCACTAAATCCTCCCTGCTTTGAAGCTGAATTTCTGAGCGACAGATCAAATGATGCTCCGACCATTTCAGAGGGAGTTATTTTAAAAAGGCACCCATAGTTGAAGAATCATCCAGTTAATGGTTACTTTAAATCATTAACCAACTCTCATATACCTTAGTTAAAACCGTGTGGCAGGGCTCTTGATATAAGTTATCGTACCTGCAGCAGCAAGAGACGCACTAATCAAAAACTGTGCATTTCGCTGGATGTTTTGTTAGACTGATGATGTTTCTACTCCTACCTGCAGAAGGCTTGTTGCATTCATAGCAACAACACCAATTCTAATGAAACTCAACCTCAGTTCTTCTGCTATCATCCCTAAAAGCAGGATCTGTGACAGGAAGAGCTGCAAACTCCTCAGACAAATTAGAAGCACAGCTGGTGAGAACAACCATGCGAGATAATGTTCAAGCAGCAATAATAAGTTGGAAATCTATATTTTAATTTCTCCAGTACTGAGAGCAGAACCGATAACATCAGAGCTCATCGATCCTCCAGTCGTTAATAATTTAAGGCCGAGGCCTGTTTAGTTGGAGGTTTTGGTACCAGTGGAAACATTCCTGCCTTTCAGCTCCCTGAGTGAGTCGACATTAGTCCGGTTACTGTAATGATCTGCTGATAGAGTATTAACTGCTTGACCCTCAATTCAAAAAGGAAAACACTGACAATAAATGGGTAATGTTTTGCCTTTGGTACACTGTAAAAAAATCGTGTTTATTAACAGCTCTTTAACTGTAGCTTTGTTGTTGTTGTTTTTTTACAGATTTTTCCTATTTTGTTAAATTACAGATAATATCTAGTAAAAAAAAATCACAGAAAAAAGCATTAATTTACATGTTAATTATAAAAAACAGGCCAAAACTGTAAATAATGTCCACTAATCTAACATCTAGGTTTTTACAAATGGTAGTTCTTTACTTTACAACATGTGAACGTAAAACTACAGTCTTACACTGAATTTAAATGAGCAAAAAAAAAAGGTAATTATTTTACTGATTTTTCAATATTTTAAAGAAAAAAAATTATCTATATTAATATAAATATTAACATAAACATAAAAATGGTAAATAGGTCTTTGAACTCTTATTTTGCCGATTTTTCCTGTTTTGGTAAATTACAGATAATATTCTGTAGACTGTAAAAAACAAAAAATCTATAATGTGGATAACACTGAACACTAAAAGTGACACTATTTTACTGTGTTTAAATCTGCTAAAATACCATTATTTTACAGATATTTGATGTTATTTTGTTGTTTTCATAGTTTTAAATTTTAACATTATAAACTGATTTACTTTTTATGTTTTTTAATGTGAATGTTATTTTGTCAGTTTAACAATTTACCTGCTGGCACAAAGATCTGACCATGAAAATATGTTTCAGTTTTTATTGGGTTACTGCTTTCTAATACGCATCATCATATTTCAGATCCCAGGAACTTAACCAATAAAATGCTTTTTCTATCTGTTTGTTTCGAGGTCGGTCTCAATGTATATCAGGCTGACTTGAAAAGCCTCAGTGTGTAGCAGCAGCAAATATGACTCTAAACATGTTTTATAGGAATAGACTCAGTGTTTGTCGGAGTTTCTAAACCACAGTAGCTCTAACAGCAACATTAACAAACAGGCCACTGTGGGAAAAGTGAACCAAACCCTCCGGCTCTGACCTGGACTCCATCACACACACACATCTACATTTGTATGCACAGACAATATCTGTCTATGCACCCACAGACACAACAAACACACACACTCTGCTTTGGAGAAGAGACAGCAGTCATGTGATCAGACTGCACCCAGACTTCAAGGCTTTGTTTTTTGTTCCTTTTCAGGCTCATCACACAACAACATCCATCACTGACAGCGCAGCAACAAGTAAACAATGCCATAGCAACCAACAAACAAAATGACTCGTTTTCTTGCCGTCAAGAACCGATAGTCATAATGTAGGTCAAGGAAGTATAAGGGAGACGTCCACTGTGATTAATGTCAGAGTTTTTCAAAACAGGAACCAGAATAAATTAGCTTAGGGTCACTCAAGGTGCTTTTCAGGCTTTTCACCGAACAGAGGTTGACCTGCTCTTCATTCTTATTGTTAGAGAACCATAATTTAGGCTTTCAGTTCGGCCTCACACAGACTATTGTCTTGACAAAGGACACAAAAACAACATGTCCTGCGAAACGAATGATGCAAAACCGCAGCCCTAAATAATCACTTTTCACTGCTCTGAATACATGTTCGACTTCTGCAGCTGGTTTTTCTCACATTGTTTCTCCACTGACAGCGATGAAAAGCAGCAAGAACAAGCCTGTAGCACTTTCCACTTGTTACATGGATGTGAAAGAAGCCTTATCTGGAAGCTATTTTTGCCATTTTAAACTTGGTTTTGGATACATTTGAGCTGCTCTGACAAATCTTTTCATTTAATGCTACTAATTAGATGGATGGACTCTTCTTGTTTGGAAATCAGCTCTACTCAAACGTGCAAATGACTCCTTTCTAGGAAGAACTGCATGTTTTCTGCGACATCAACGCCAACCTCATGACGCCAGCCTGCCTAATAAGTTCCTGCAACATTGAAATACTTCCCCTCTAAGTGAAAAGCACCAGTGTCAGAAGGTCTGATCTGTGTCGGCCATTAAGTCTTTGTCTTTGCACTTTAAAAAGGAAGCTCCATTATTCATAGTCAGAATTTAAAAGGCCTCTTTAAAAGGTTTTACGTGAGCCGGTCCACTCTACTGTGTGTGTTTGTGTGAGTCAGTGCGACGCAACAACAACAACAGCAGAGTCTCCTGTGAGTAATAATGAACTAGAGAGGAAATGGACCGCCGGACTCTTCCTCATCGCTGTTATTATTTCAGGTTCATGTTCGAGCCCTGCAGCGGCCATTAAGATTTTAGAGAACTACACTTGACTAATGCTGGGATCAGACTACAGGAGTTTTAAAAATCCTAACAGGGTTTGGAACCAGGTTGCATCACACACAGGAGAAGAAAATTCACAGATATTCGTCTCTCTAATCTCAGACATCCTCACACTACATGAATGGAAAAAAACTGGGGGATCACACATTACAGAATATTATTAAGACTACTAGTAGGGCTGAAATGATTCCTCGAGCAATTCAAGTAATTCATTTACTAAAATGCAGATTTAAAGGAAAGTCTGGGTTTTATTTTACTATTTAGGTCATTTCTATTAACTGTAGCTGTGTGTCAATAGGAATTCCCCCCTTGAGGGATAAATAAAGGTATATCTTATCTATCTTATGTTAACTACTGAAATAAAGTGTGTTCTTTTCTCAGCATGAGAATGATGATGGACACCTTGATTATTGATGAAGAAGTACAAACTATAACCTTAATAACCAAGCATCAGTTTATCCTCCACATTCAGATCAAATTATTATGAAGAGAATCTGCAATGATGAGAAATTTGGATCCACAGCTCTAATCTTGGCTCAGGTGATAAAAAGGGATTGTCCTCTTATTGCAAGTTTGGTGGATTGATCTCTTGCCTTTCTGAATGCTGAAGTGTCCTTTGGCAAGACACTGAATGCAAAGTTGCATTGGTGTGTGTGTGTTTTGATGAATGAGAAACACTCCAACACAATTTGAATGTTATTTAAGTACAGACCACTTATCATACTGCACGCAGTTTGTGTGTAGGTTTATTTACAGTTGCCCGTCTCAATCCCCTTTGCCCAATTTAAATAATTACTTATCCGGCTGATAAGACACTCACAGTTCCTGCCGAAGGCGCCTGATCTTGGCCTTGGCATCAGCCAGCTCCACAGAGAGATGCTGTCGGCTCTCGGTCCTCCTCATGCTCGGGGAGTCACCAGGAGACTGGGTCGGACACGGAGCCAGCGGGGACAACTGGACACAATCTCTCTCCTGGGTCAGCTCCACTATAGTCTGGATGGAAACGACAGAGGACAGGTGAGGTGCTGTGTAAATGAAAGGCAGCAGATAGATCGGGCTGTGAATCGATGACAGGACTGACTGAAAATCGAAGAGGAGAGTAGATGTATGGATCCAACCAAAGCGCTGCCATCACCCCAAAACTAGAGAAAGCAGGCATCAGGATGTAAAGTACACACAGTCCCACACACACGGCCTATTTTGATCTAGTGCCCGTGACAGGAAATGGGATTTTAATTGAGAGCGGCTGGACTACACAGTGATAATCTGGAGGCCATTAGAAACCCCGACACACACACACACACACACACACACACACACATACAGAAAAGAAATCTGCTCTATCAGTCGTGGTTATCTGCACCCCATGGGTTGGAAACTCATTTAATGAGGCATAGAGCCAAAGTAAAACGCGCACACACCCCATCTATGAGACGGTTAACAGTTGCAACCCTTCCTTCCTGAGGCTTCTCTCTTGTGGTAACAGCCAACAAAAAAGGAAAAGTTTCCACATTACTTTGCTAGAAAGAGGCCAGAAGCTTCATTGGCAAATCTAGCCCCAACAACAAGAGGACTCAGAAGTTACCACACTTTTTGGTAATCAAATGGAATCTCAAAGAAGGTTTATTTATATATTAACACATGGACAGTACATATTGCCTTCATGCCATTACCTCCAGCTGTGTGTCCCTTTCATCCACCAGGCGTTTGAGGTGGAAAGCCAGGTTTCTTGAGAGGCCGTCCAGATCTTCAGCAGGCATTTCTCCGCCTTCCAACCACTGCAGGTCGACTACGTTCTCCTGGTTATGTGTCACCTAAAATTACCACCATTATATCATCAATAAAGCTCCGTCTGATGTCCAAAACTCTCACTACCATACAGTAAATACAACTATTCACCTTCCTACTACTACCACACATCACGTAAAAGACATGTAGCTAGATCTAAGAAGTCAGATGTGTTAATTCTCTTTAGTTTTGTTCACTTTGTAGTAGAAATACCTCTTGGATGTGGGATGCTATGGCAGCTTTGGTGTCAAAATCCAGAGTCTGGATACGCTCAATGTACTCTTCCTTCTTCTCGCACTGTAAACAAAAGAGAAGGAGGCAGGGTGAAAGTTTAATTTAGGAACCCTCAATGGAGAAAAGTAGACTTTTGAAGATGTTAGGGTGGGTTTGGGGTCAAGATGAGGTTAGTAGACCAACACTACAGACGCAAAGCAGATCTGATAAAAAGGAAGCAGTAGCTGCATTCAGGAACGTAGTCAAGCCTTCAAATGAAAGTCTATCTTCTGCATCAGAGATAATTTTCCCCTCTTGCTGGCAGAATATGAGATCAGAACAGGATATTTCACCGGAGACGTGCGCCTCGGTTTCACTGCATGACGATTCTCATTCAGTTCAAGGTACAATTGTGCTGAATGCAGCCTCGATGCAGCCGCAGTATTAAGTTGGAGTCGACTGCATGAATGGAGTCATTTCAGTGAAACAATAGAGGTGCTGAAAGGTCAGTGGTGTGTGAGAAACAACTGAATGGGATCTTTGTCACAAGACAGGAAAAGGTCTGCGATCCATTCATTAAACTGCATTAAGCTGTATGATGGAGTTAATTCATCCATCACAGGGAACCGATGGCAGTAATGAAGGGAGGTCGATCCAAACCGAGACTTCTGCCAAAATTAGATTTGCGGATTAGGAATTTAATTGCTGCAAGATGACCAAAACTAAAAGTAATGACCATAACAAGAAGCTCTATTGGAATTTATAACAGTCAAAACAACATGGGAGGGGATAGTTTATAGTATATCGAGTGACATAATGCACAATAATGCACTAATAAACCAAAGATCACATATAAATCCACTACATAACAAATAACTTAACTGTAGCTTATAAATTGTGACTCTGTGTGTAACAAAGAACACAGAACAATTACTGTTGATCCTGAACAATCCTGTCTCCATGTCAGGGATATAATGTATAATTATAAGTCGTTAAATAATCATTTATTAATTGACTGATTGATTTCATGCGGCCACAACACCATTAAAGCAAAAGTAAATAATTAAATCAATCACACAACATGACTCCACCCCAAAATCTGAAAGTTTAACTTATTAACTCCTCATATATTAGTTTCCTATTTGCTTAAAACTTTATGCTTATATACATCTTTTAAAAAAAACAAGATGTCATTACTGTTCTACATTAATAATTTTTTCAAGCAGTCTTTTCACGAAAGTTTCCCTAGATTATTTTATGTAGACTATTACATAAGTTCACCCCCACAAAATGTAAAGTTCCTCTTAATTCATAGTTTCCAATGCTGTTGTGTAATCTGCAAGTAACTTTTTTTTGCTTTGAATATTATTTCCATAGTACTAAAATTCACTAAATCAATGAACTGGTGTGCTCATTATATCGTCATCTTATAACTCTGGATATAATGTAGTAACAAAGCTACTGCTGTTGCTCCAGGTGTGTAAATGTGTGCAACTCTCTGCAGGTATTTAATAAACTCAGAGGAATGACTCCTACAAACAGCTGGAAGCAACAAACTAAACATCAGCGCCTGTTAACACTCTGTAAAAAACAAGATTACATTCATTACTGTTGAGTCTCATTAATGGGACCTGTAAAGTCTGTCATCGTCGGCGTAAAGTTTTATCTTTATGGACATCTCGGTATGTAATAGAGGGGAAATCTAAGTTGATAGTTAATGAGAAAGGTGCTTTTTGGTGAGCAAACTGTGTCTTTTGCTCTCTGTGAAGCTACACCGCCTGTGCCGTTACAGCTTGTACAGGAGAGTGACCAGGGAGCAAAGTCAGACATGAAGCCGACACATTCAGATGCAGTCAGATTAATGGAAAAGGTGCGTGTGTGAAAGGGGCTTTTGTGTTTCGATGAACTCACCTGAACAGCACAGCCTAGCAGCAGCAGCAACAGTTTCTTCATCTCCTCCAGACCTTGCTCTGAAAGAAAAAAAAAAAACACAGAGCAAACCACTTAAAATATGTCTGCACGAAAACCAAAACAAAATCACTGTAGAAACCAAGCAAGCAACAGATAATTTGCGAGCGTTTTAAGTGCGCTTTGACGTGTCACAACATTCGTTTCAATCAGCTTTTGTGGGTTTTTAAGCAGCAACAACACACAGAGGTGGATGAATAAATTCTACTAATTGATGTTTTGTTCATAACAGTGGAAACCTTCACCTCAAACACTTCAGCAGAAACTGACAGATCTGCTAAATAATAAAATCTAATAACTAATAAATGGCTGTGTTTGTTGAGTCATCCTTTATAAGCTTTTAGAAGCTTTTTTCCAAACAGTTATAAAATCATCTGGGTCATGGTTGTTTATTTGGCATACGAGGCATCACTCATCTGAAAAATTGCCTTTATTTTCCCGTTAAAATCTAGATTTTGTGGTTAGCATACCAGCTTTGCCTCATTGTAAGGCAGGAATAAATCCTCCCATCTTTCTCACATTTACTTCCAATTAGCTAAATTCTTGGGGTTGTTACAGTTTCCCCTTATAAAGCCCCTTCCTCCAGTCACGGTGCCACAATGTTTTCCACAGTTTAGCGGGCTGGCAGCGTGAACTTCCAGCACTCTTCCACATGTCAGGACATATTGTCAAAAGTGCTGAAACCCACAAACAGCTGCTCGTCTGCGCAACAGGCCTGAGCTCATCTGTGGGATTCGGGGCTGAACAACCAGGTGGTGTGTGTTGCACTGACTAAGTGTTATGGTATATGCGTGATGTGTGCATCTGCGTCTGCACTGGGACTGTTTTTTTTTTCCTGTTTGAATCAGGCCGTGTGATAAACCAGCTCGTCATGTGGCCCAGAGGGCAGCGAGCGCTAACGCTGTCCGGCTGTAATGATAATAAATCCAGATTAGTGGCGGCATGTTTTCTGTGTGTGCTGCTCTGTTTGCCTCTCAGTTAATAGGCTGATCATCCCAGCAGGAACTGCTAGATATCAGGCATACAGACTGACAATGTTGATTTATGACTTTAATCTTTGTGTGACTTTCCAAGCGATTAAAAATGAGAATCGAATCATGTGAATAAAACATTTCTGCATTATCGCAAATTATTGAATAAGCACTCAAAAAAAGCACCAACAAATCCAGTTGTTCCTTCGGGACGACTCAATAAGCCCAAACAGTGTCGCCCTTTGACAGGATCCATCTATTTTACAGAATCCTCCACACAATCAAATCAATTTCCCTTCTCTCATTCCTCTTGAATCAATACATGCACACAGATCAATGTGTTACTGAGCAGCAGAGAGCTCAATATTACACTCATGACTGCTGCATCCTTGGTGAAGCAGGCATCAGCACATTTGAATTTTAAGTGCAAATCAACAGGAACATGGTGAGAAACCTGCTGCTGAGCTGCTCTCCATGAACTGAAACTTTGATTATGCCGAACATTTTGGCCAGAGTCCAATCGGCGACGTCAGACAGGTTGTTTTTTTTCCCTAACAGCTGGTGGAAACCTGGAGCTTTGCTGCAGCCTTTTTCCTTCTGAACATGATTTCATTGTTGATTTACTCATTTAGACGGGCGGATGTTTCAATGTTCTATGTTATAAAATGGAAATTTAACTGTAATTGCATTTGCGCTGTGCTGCAGCCAAGAAAACATGGTGGATTTAGATTTTTTTTTATAGCTCTAAGGGAAGCTTTCCAGCTTTTAGGTCAGACAGTCAAAACAAATGTAAAGAAAACAACGAGCTCAAAACGTTCCAACACTCCTTCTCATTTCCAGGACGTCAAATCCTGGAGACAAACCATTATTTTTTCACCTAACTGGCTATTCGGTTTAGTTAAGGCACAAAAACCACTTGGGTAAGTTACAGAAACAATCTTGGTTTGGCCTAAAATACACTCTTTAATAACATTAAGTTACAAGGCAAACTTTTTACTACGTGAAAAAAAGCAACAGTGGCAGCACCAGAGGAGAATATTTGGACTCACGGCATCTATTTCTGACGCTCACAGGTGTTTTTTAGGCCTACTGGAAAAATCTGCACATTGGAAAATTACGCTAATGGGAACCCCAAGCTGTATTATGGGAAAAATTGGAATGAAACCAGGCTTAACATTTAGAAATCTGTGCAGGGGTAAAGCAAAGGTCAAGGGTTTGTGCCATCCAGCAGCTACTGTCCAGATAATGCAGAGGTGAGAGGGTTTAAATTTCTCTCTCAAGCTATTTTTTCACTTCTTTTTGCATAACTGCTTCTAGTACTATGAATGGAGGAGAAGAGCCCTTACAGAAGTGTGCACCATTATCTCTATATTTAAATGATTATTCAATCTCACTTCTTTCCACGATGGTCGGCAGAAGAGTCCTCGAAACAAGTAGCCCCCACATGTGACACTTTAACTTTAATTTGGACTCTGAGACTCAGTTTCTTGCATGTTATCTATCCATTTTTTGAAAAAACTCATTTCTTTTACTTAAAATGTATTACTTAATATGTATTTTATTGCAGACTGATCATTTGTAAAGAATACTGAATCAACCAAGGACTTTGGGAACACCGAGCAGTGCTTCATCAGTCTGTCAACACTGGAGACAAATACTAAACGCCTGCACTCTTCATCAGCACTTCTATTTATGATATTAAAAAAAAATAGAGCGTATTAAGGAAATATTCGGACCTAGAAGGGTGACAGCAGATAAAAGTTAATTCTCACTGCTGCAGGGCTTAACAATACTCTATTAGAGCCATAGGAACCTATTTCTCGTCAGGGAAGGGATTTAAGCTCGGCAAATCTACTGGAGCCAACCGAGGAAAGATAAGGGACCTCATAGGATAAATAATTTATACGGCTAGAGAGGGAGAACAAGAGGGAGAGACGGTTAAGGGGGGAGAGATGAAAGGAAAAGAGACAAAAGAGGGGAAAAGCACCGCCGAGTACAAGCAACACAAACAGGGGGGAGAATATAGAAATAGAGGAACCAGGAGACGAAAAGAGGCGAGGTTGAAAATAGAAAGAAGAAATCTCCCTCTAGCAGCAGCAGCAAGGAGGCTTCAAGGAGGTGCTACTCTTCTCTAGTCTTTTCCCCATCACCCTCTTCCTCACTTCCTATAAATCATCCATCCATTTATTCTCTGCAACACCCATTCTTCCTTCCTTCCTTCCTCTAACATTGTTACATATGAGTGTTTGAATTCACTCGTCCAGCCTTCCTTTTTCACCCCGTTTTATCCTCCTGCCAGGAAACGCGAGGTCAGAAGGACAGTGACTAACCCGTCTTCCTGCAGTGCCATTGTTAATCTGCGTGTGAGGATGTGAGCGAACAAGAAGAGAAAGAAATTGTGCGTGCATGTACAATCTCCTGCTACAACCCTCTCTGCTGCCGTGATGAATTGCCTCGTCCAGGACTTGATGACTTGCGTGTCGGTGATGAAACTCGGTACGCACAGTCTGATGCTGCCTTGACAGAAGGCCAGAGTGTGTTCAGGCCGTCTCACAAGAGGAGCTGGCCGAACATTACTTTCAGATTATTTTAGGGATTCACACGACAAGATGCGACGTCTTCAAAACAGCCTGAAGCTAAATTCAGTGTCACAAGCAGCGATGTAAAGTTTTGCCTTTATAGAAGGGGCACTGGACTAATTAGGATGAAAAAATACAGGTCAAGCTGGATTTTCTCCAGTTTAAACTTCATCGACAGCAACAACAAAAGCACATGTGATAGTTTTACTTTTAAATTGTAAATTACACTGTATAATTATTATTTTATTTTCTTAGAAATGCACATTTTACATTTATGCTTACACTGTTTCTACTTATGTTTACATTTTTAGGACATATTCTTCTATTTATGTTTATCTGTATATTTTGTGCGCTTTATATTTGTGAGACTTTTAATGGGAGCAATGGTAACGTAAGCAACTTCCCCCAGGGATCAATAAAGTATTTCTGATTCTGAAATACATTCGATGCAACCTGCCGTGAAAGCACGTAATGAAAAGACAAAGTTTAGTTGTAGGAACAAACGCCAAGCCTTCTCCCTCCCTGGCTCAAACAGCCAATCATATTGTCTTGATTATAGAGCCCCTTCTCCCTCCATCACTCAGGTCTGCCAAGGTTCGCTAGTCTGAGGCTCCTTGTGCCTCTTGTCACTTCCATCCTCTCTGGTGGAGGCTGTTGCCTAAAGGGACGAGTCGTTGTCCTTGCAAAATAGGATTCGCACTCTAAAAATACCCACATCTCTCCCCCAGCAGCCTGCTGTGAGGGCTGCAGGATGTTGGGGTGCGCAAGGAGGTCAATGCAGAGTCCCAGTCCAGTTACACCCAGTTCATCCTGTTCACCCTCAGTGCAGCTCTGGGTTTCACTGGCTTTATTAATTTATATGTATCAAGGTGAGATAATTTGTTTAGTCTTTTTTAGTTTTATTTACCTGGGTAGTTTATCTGTTTTTTTGTGTTTTTCATTGTTGTGTTAATATTAAAATTGAGGCTAAATGGAAATTAAAGTGGGTAAAAACAAAATTAAACTTTTGTCTTCTGGTCTTTATTAAAAAAATAGATCTTCAAAAATGTACTGTTTTTGTATCAGTTTTGCCAAGTTAAGTTGTAAATTCTTAAGTCCACATGCTAACAAAACATATAGAAACCAGTATGCATCCACTGTTATTGTTCCTCTCTGTTTTACAAGTCCGCACAAACCTGAGTTTTTAAAAATCTGCACTTTAGAAGGCAACAAAAACTCAATTTTAATAACCACAAACACTGTTCGCAGACTGAGAGGGTCAAATATAGAGGACAAAATCGTTTTGTGAAATATTCGTATTAGTTTGAACGAGACCTAAAACCATTCTGTTTTATTAGGTGTTATGCTCCACATTTTTATACATATTGCGCTTGTTTTTACCTTGACTGTATATGCTGTCGCCATTTCATCTTCTACTTCTTTAAATCACTTGAGCGCCTCTTTCTGAACTATCGTTTTACAAACACAACTTTCAAGCCCTTCAGTTTATGTCTTCTGTCAGATGTCAGCTGTCTTTTTTTCTGCTGCTGCTGCTGCTACTGTCAAAAAGGATTTCTGCCTATGGAGCGTTACATCAATTAAACCAGTTTTGAATAGTGTCAGCATATGTTCGACCATATTTATTCATGTAACATATTCAAAGATTTATTTTGAGATTTGAATTTGGCTGACAACCGTTTTTCTTCAGTATAAGTGGCAGAAACAGAGGATACGATGTTTTTAGGTCATATATGTATTGCTACAGACAACATTTGCAGGCTGCATTCAGGCAATAATAATTGTGCCGTCACTGATGGTTATAAACACACTTTGAAAAGTAAGTTTTGAGAAGATCACACCAGATCACTGCTGACAATTCACAGACTTTCAGACAGAGTAAACAAAGGAGGCGCTGTGTGTGTGTGTGTGTGTGTGCGTGTGTGTGTGTGTGTGTGTGTGTTCTGACATGTGCATGACTAAACACTACTTGCATGCACAACGGACTGTGTGTCTGTGCGTCTGACTGTGCGTGTTTATGCAAGGCAGACTGGGGTGAACCAGAGCCTGGGGGGTAACTACAGTGCATTCCCACTGTTCACTGTTGTGAAGACACCCCTCCCCCCATCCGACCCACTGAAACACACAAATGCATGCGCTCACACACATGCAGCGCTGTCCCCCTGCCCCCTAATGGGAGCCTAATAAAAGCCACATGGCCAATGACTTTCAGCTGGCAGCCGCTGAGCCGCTGAGCCAGACTCCGCAGCCACCGCTGGTCGGAGAGGCCGACTGATTATCTGACGAGCTACAGGGTAAAGGGCAAAAGAGACCTTGAGGAATGCAGTCTGATGTTTTCTGGTACACTTGTCTGCAGCTTTCATCCATCTCTTGTCTAAATTGGGTCGACTTTAGTGTTCATTTAACATCCGTTATAGTCCTGTGAAGGGTTGTTGTTGTGGAAAACCGTGGTAAAGTGGATTAGGGTTTGATTGGTTATCAGCATGGCCAATTATTAGATACAATATTCACCATTTCTCCAATTATTAGTGTATTTATTCTTTCGTGACCAATCCCTATTAAAAAATGCACTACTCTATGCACCTCGATAGCTCACCTGGTTGAGCAGGCAAACCGTAAATTGGAGCTGGAAACTCCCACTGCAGTGGCCATCGATCGATTTCCCACGGTATCGATTTGCTGCGTGTTATTCCCCCAATCTCTCCTCCACCCCTTTCCTGTCACTCCTAAACTGTTCTTTAATTAAAACTGGAAAATGCCCAATAAATAATCTTCAAACAAAAAACAAAAACAAAAAATCTAGTCTGGATCTGACGCAGCAGCCTCTCTCCAACTGTAATCTCAAGCGATGTCCCGCCTACAGCACTGTCTGATTGGTTGCATGTTACAGGTAACAGCCTATCAACACCAAAGACACACGCTAAAAAGCTCTATTTTAATCAAATATTTGTAAAACATGAACAAACAAAGCAATTTCAACAAAGTTTTGCCTTGCAGTTTGTGTTAATTTTACTGCACATGTGTATCAGCTCCAAATATTAGCCATCAGTCTCCTTTAATACTAACAATCGGTATTGGTGTTGACAAAAAACACATAGGTAGCTCTTACAGCTGATCTCTACAAAAAGCACTGCTGTGAAAATGCAGCAAAATTTGTATTTTGAGAGTTCTGTTCATGAACTCAACTGTCTCGGCTTCACACTGTCTAGACAGAGTTATTACGGGAAGCAGCACTGAGGGGATTTTTAAAAAAAAAAACCTAGAAAAAGCTGTTCAAGAGTTATGAAACAGGCTGCCGAGGGTTCATGTGTGCACTCCCTCCAGCCTCTTATTGTTCCTTTATTTACCTTTCACTCCGGTGGGGGCGTATGAAAATTAAAAGAGGTAACTGTGACCACTGTAAAGCGATGAAAACCCCAAAATAGCAGCAATGGCTGTGGTGAAAGTGCGATAAAGGCAGCTGGGGGAGGACAGGGGGATTTAGAAGCAGCTTTATTTGCTTAAAAAGACACAGAAATCTTTCAACAAGGCCTGAAAGCTGAGTCAATGGAAGAGCAGATGATAACATTTGCAGGGATGTGCACAAAAGCTATGAAGATTTGTGTGGACACCGTTTTCCAAAAGCAAATGATCTTCTAGTGGTTGTAGCAAATGTTTAACTCTCTGTATGTGCTGGGAGACACTGCATTTCCACAACCAGCCCACCATTATCTTAAACGATGACCTCCTACTGGTTATGTTCTCCTCAGTGGCTCCATCAAGGCCACGTTGGAATATCAAATAGCACTTGGGGGCTGCACAGGTCAAGCTGCTCAAAACCGTTTTCATGACATTGAAACACTCGACGCTGCTCCACTGTTGCTTTTAGGCGGCTCAGACATATCGAATAGCGCTGCCGGGTTCAGCAGGTCAAAGCTTTGCTACGAAATGATTTTAACACTTTGGGTATGAGAGCTCGACCGATTCGGCCTGCGGGGACGTCCCTGTGGTGAGGATTTACATAGCACGAGGAGGCTTTAACCAAAAAGAACGGGTGAAAAGCTTGAAAAGAACCCATTAATCAGTTCAGTTCACATCACCTCTGCAATGAAATCTATAGTCTTAACTTTCTTCTGTTAGGTTCCCCCCACCAATGGCAAATGACGATGAAATAAGCAGCTCATTATCGAGCACAAAGAGAAACAATGAAATAAAGCAGCTGGAAAATGGAATCTACAGCCAGAGAGAAAGTCCCGTGAAACATGAAAGCACTGGATAATTAAAAGCTCTGCAAAACTGCATGTGTCCTCTTGCTGAACCGTCACTTGACTACAGCAATGCTGAGGAGCACTTAGACAAAAAACCTGCACAGCACTGGACAAAGTACTGGTCTGTATAATCCTGTTGTTGCAGTATTTTGTGTAGCAGCACTTACCGGAGAGAGGGTTTCGGCCCAGGACCAGCACATTCGGCAAAGGCATCATCACCAGCTGCTGGAGAGTCTCCTGCAAAGGAATCGAAGTGGTCAGGCAAATATCTAGCATTTAAAAAGACGCATAGTCACGAAACTGAGACGATTATACACATCTCTAACCAAGTTTTCTGAGATTCGGTGGGTTGGGTTTTGTCAATAGTGTCAGAAAACCCCACTTTAAACACTTCTACTGCAGATAAAATGGTTTCTTTTGCCATCAGAAACATAGTCTGAGGCATCATACAGGATGACAGCAGGAACACAAACAGCACAAACCCAATCCTCAGGGCTCTAACAGAGTGAAACCCTCCAAGTAATATCTGTAATACACTGTAATATTCAAGTCTGAAGTATAAGCTTGCTGAATAAAAAAGGTGCATCAACATCAAAATTAGCAGTATCAACCTTATATGTGGGACAAGAGTGATAGTTCTGTGCATTACTGGTAAATATGTGTGTGCGACGAAGCAAGAGACGACCATGCGGATGTGGGTTAAACTGCTGGTTACGCCACAGGGCTCCCTCCTTTCACATGTCAATCATGAAAACCAAAATGAAACCAAGAGCCGCTGTTTACGACACTCGCGCAGACACATGCACCAGTAAGCACCAATGCACCCAGGGAAGGGATGGGCGTAATTAGTGTCGATGTTTTGGTTTTATGGGTGGCAGCGATGCACAAACAAGCTAGCGAAAAACAAATTACTCACATGCATGTCTTTGCGTAATTGCGTTGCTTAACCTTTTTCCCAGGTGTGTCAGGACGGATTCAAAATAGAACCACATCTGGGCCTATCAGCATTATGTAATATCTATTTAGTGAGGCAATGCATTCATTAGAAATCACACACGACTGCTTGCCCAAATATTTTTACAGTTTTTACCTTTAAAGCAGTTCGAACCAACTCCAAACCACAGTTGCATTAAAAAGGAAGGCTGGTTTCTTTAAGCAGAAACGACACGAAGGTCAGCCAACTTGAATATTTCATGTCTACCTTACCTGACGGCAGAGAGCAGCTTGAACTCATCTGACCCGACGCCTCGACTCTGCTACGTGGGTTACTGCTGAAGTCATGACAAAGAGGCTTATTTAAGTAAGGGGTTTGTGGACATCCCCCTTCTGCCGTAACCATCTGCCCTATACATATTGCATTACCTCATCGTGGAGGTAAAGTGGGAGGGGGGGCAGGAAATCTGACATCAGTTGGTGGTTTAGATTGGTCACAAATAGAACCACATCTGTGCAGCTTTCATGTATTCCTGAAATAATCAGCCTAGTTAAAAAAGCCAACTCAAGTCTGTTTTTTTTCCCCCCAGATTGTATCCAGATTGATTTTAGAAAGTCTAGACAGCACAAAAAAGGGATTTTTGTCAATGTGATTTTTTTTCCAAATCAAACTTCTGTAGATGTCTCAGTCCAGACACTTTAATCGGATTTCATAGTTTCTTTGGCATCACTCACGGTACGACACACAACGTCAAATCCAAAGTGACAGGAGAGCACAACATGGAGAACAACAGTCCGTGGACAGATGCCAGAATAAATTATCTGCTGGCACTTCGAGGGGAGGCTTCAGAGCTGGAAGAACCCTACTGGAATAATTTATCAAGAGATATCTCCTTATAGCTACGCAGGTACTAATGCCTACATCAATACAGCAACCCATGCAGATAGATCTGATCACTTGCAAATGACACCGCAGAGAATCGAACGCAGCCGATTTTCTTGCAGTCTGCACTAAGTCGAAGTTCAAACTGTGCATGTAGCATTGCTTCTAAACAATCAACTCGTTCCAGTCTACCTCTAAAAGTGCAGCACGGAGAGAAAAAAGGATCTTTGCCACATTTCTCACTGGAAAGATGTCACTTAACTTTCTTTGTTTTTCTTATTTATTATTATTTTTTGCACTTATAAGAGGGACCCAATTGCCAATTTCGTGCCACCTCATGAGAACAGGTTTGCTTGTATGACAATAAAGAACCTTGAATCCTTGATAATCCTTGTGCACTTCCTTTCTTCTACCATATATCTATATTTACCTACATGCTTGTTGTCTGAAGAACATGCATGTGCCATTGTTGAGGAACATTTATTCAGCAAGTTGCACCAACAACTACATCCTCCTTATCAGAAGCTTGCAGCAGCGGCCACTCTGCTGTTGGATGTTTGATTTGACGCAGAGGCACAAAACCAGCAGTTTACAGAAGAAGATGTGGATCATGAGGCGACAGATGTCCGGTGCATCACTCACATCTGGTTTCGAGCAGATAATAGCTCAGGCTGGCATTAAAACAAGGAGCCGCAACACGATGTCGTCACGCTGTAATGTTAAGCCTTTTTCTTATTTGAAGAGTGTCTGTGATTCATACACCAACAGATTTTCATTGGAGAAAGCAGGTGACACATGATGACAAACACTATTAGACTCACTTAATAGATTAGAGAGAAACAAAACATCAGTGTGACTGACAGATCCGTGCTTTAACCTTCATGTAAGCACAGACATGCAGGGGCTTCAGGGGCCTGAGGTGAAGGTCAGAGTTTGGGGTCGTGGTAATGGACAGTCATGGTTATTAGGTTAGGAGCCTGGTTGCCATGGTTTCCCCTCAGTGCTGATAAGAGCACCGACCTCCGCTGACCCGTCTGTCCATCTTTCTGTCTGCAGTGGTGTGTGAAGCGTGTAGGGTGAGAGGTCAGGGAGTATTAAGATGCCATCCATGGAAAAAGAAATGAATAACGCAGGTCATTTTTCAAACTGCCAACTGAAAAATGACGTTTTCACCTGTATATAATTAAGAACTCCAGCTCTCTTTTACTAGGATGCCCTAAACACAATACATAAACATGAAAAGCATGCAAAAATCACAACATATATCAACAAAGAGGCCAAGATTATCAACCTAAATGACACAATTCAAAGAAAACACTGCTCTATATTAGTCAAAAAGGGGTTTAAATTGATTAAAAAGCTAACAACTTGGCTAACTGTAATAGCTTCTGCAGATTGTTCTACTTATCCGAAGCATAACAATTAAAATTCAGCTTCCCAGTCTCCTTATCAACATGATGATTTTAAATAGTCTCAGGATCTAGTACAGTGGGAAATTGATCTATAATAAAAGAGATGTGCAAGACAGTAACAACAAATGATGACGCTATGGTGCAATCCTGGCAATGCTGATGACTAAAATCAGGCAGTTCCAGGCAGAAATGACCAAAGCAGGCGTACCGTCTGAACACTGAGACAGATTGACTCAACAAGCGTCAGACAGAATCACTGGCTCAAACAGCCACAGTTGGTGTCTCACACAGAAGCATTTGGTGCTCCTGACAGCCAGCTTTGGGCAAAAATCAACCATCTGACTATCAAAATGGCTAAGAAACCAAAATCTGCACCATCAAAGGCAACTGTAGAGCTGAGAGTCACTGTATCTGAAGCTGTGGGACACTTTGGGTGGTCCCTTGTGTCGTTTTTTTTAGCACTCAGAGGGAGAAGAAGCAGCATATCAGCCTGATTCCTTTGTTGTTTTATACAATACAGACAGTTGACTCAAGTTAATAAAACACCAGACCTTGAGGAAGACACAACACCACCAGCAGAACAGGGTTGTTACCTTGTCAACTGTGCTTGTAGCTTTACAGAATAAAGAAAAGACATTTCAAACTGTATGTGTAGTTTGTCAAACACCCCACGACCACCACCTGTCCCACTTCAGACCATCACTCACACCTGTTCCCCAACACAATGGCACCATGTGTTTGCTGTGCAAGCACGGCATGTCAGGCCGAGCTTTCTGTCAGAGTCTTTTCATACTAGAGGTCTGACTGATTATCAGCCTGGTTAGTCAGCATTTTTCTGATTATCTGTGTCAATATTGTCTTTAAACTGGTTTCCAATGCGACAAATTTATTCAAAAAATGCTGCCTCTATCTATTTGTAGCTGGCACTCTGTGATCAAAAGCAATGTCCTGCCCAAAGCCAATCAACACTGAAGGGTAAATGTGCAAAAATCCTCCTTTAATTAAAGATGTAAAACATGTATAGACACAGGCATTTCAACAAGGTTTTGTACTGTCATTTGTAGATCTGGTCCGAATATCAAAGCTAAAACAGGCATATCAGTCGACTCTTATTTAATAAATTCCAAACAACTAAGTTTATGCACTGCGAGTATTATTTTAAAAGAATTAGTCACCTTTAACTGAATAAAATTGCGTGACAAAATGACCGTAGGTTTGGCGTCATTGCCGGTAAATATGATTTTTTGTTACACTTCTTCCTCAGCAAAATGATTCATTTCAGCTGATTTCCTCCCTTTTCCAGTTTTCAAAGGATATATCTGCGCTGTGCAGAGTCATGAGCTCCTTGCAACACAGTGCCTATTCAGTACCACTTTTCCTTCCTTTCCTTCCCTTCTCCACTCAAGGGTCCTTTGTGCTGCACTTGTTAATCGGTGTTTTCCTGATCTGCACTGGCATTAGCTCTGAGCTTTATAAGAAAAAAAAACCCAACTCATGAGCCTGAGTATTTCCCATCTGACTTTAGAACGGTGCACTCTCTAAACCCCAAAATCCATCTCCTGATTTGAAAGCCATGTTTTAAATCGGCAAAATTACATTTAGCAGAACAAGAAACTTTAAAACTAGAAATACTTTCAACTTTTGTACAGTGCTTGAACCAATCATGTGTCTGAAAAATTTACCAAGTCAAAGCTTAACATCATATTTCATCAAAATCTCTGTATTCCACAAGCCTGATTTTTAAAAAATGCCAAAAACAAACTGTTTGTGCCAACCAGATTCCGTAAAAAACATAAAATTCTGTGATCCTCGACGCAACTGAGAAGCTACTAGTGATTCCACTACAACGGACAGTCCCCTGACGAAAATTCATAGACTTTTCGGCTGAACTGCAGGCTGTGTTTACACAGAGTAGTTGAGAGACAAGTGTTTGAAACTAATTAAAAATCTAAGTCGTGAAATATTGATAGAATCTGGAGCCACCATTGTTTTTTTTGTTTTAGCACCAATGGGAAACTTTTGGAAAATTACATACATACTTATTCCAGTTTTGGGAGGTTTTCTGTATTATTTTTTTTAATAAAATCAAATGAGTTCAATTTTCGTTTTTTCTTATTTATAAATTTGTCTTGCTGCACAAAACACATTTTTACATTTCTTCTTACTTCTACACATGGGTGTATTGCTTCCACAGAGATGCAAGACTTTATATTGCAGTGGAAAAGTGAGAAAGAAAACACAACAGGAGCAAAATATGGCAAGAAACTGTCTGGAGTTCAGAGGGTTAAAGGACAGATTGTTGCACCACAG
>JAMOIN010000439.1:0-57707 GCA_024666655.1 Dascyllus trimaculatus
GACTGCCACTCAGGCAGCAGAGGTGGAGGGCGTGACAGTACCCCCCCCTCTACGTGCACCTCCAGGTGCACGAATCCTCCGGTCAGGTCTCCTCTGGTTGAACTCCCGGATTAAGGCAGGGTCCAGGATCTGGCGTCTGGGTACCCAGGAGCGTTCCTCTGGACCGTATCCCTCCCAGTCCACAAGGTATTGGAGACCACGTCCCCGACGACGAACATCCAGCAGGCGGCGCACGGTGTACGCTGGGGCATTGTCCACCATCCTGGGTGGTGGAGGGGGACGGACAGGGGGGGCCAGAGCGCTCTCCTTCACTGGTTTAATTTGAGAGACATGAAACGTGGGGTGGATCCTCATGGAGGAGGGCAACTTCAGGCGGACCGCACTGGGATTAATGATGCGCTCAATAACAAAAGGCCCCACGAACCGGGGCGCCATCTTCTTCGACTCCACCCGGAGAGGCAAGTCCTTAGCCCGGAGCCAAACCCTTTGGCCTGGGGAGTAGACAGGGGCAGGAGAACGGCGACGGTTGGCTTGCCCCTCCATTCTCTCCGAAGCCCTTATCAGGGAGGCCCTCGAGCGCCTCCAGACCCGTTCGCACCTCCTGAGAAAGGTCTGGAGAGACGGGGTGGAGATCTCCCGTTCTTGGGAGGGGAACATGGGCGGCTGGTATCCCAAGGAACACTGAAACGGAGACAGCCCGGTAGAAGCATTAGACAGGGAATTGTGCGCATACTCGACCCATGGGAGGAGGCTGCTCCAGGCGGAAGGGTTCTCCGAGGTCATACATCGCAGGAAGGTCTCCAGTGATTGGTTGGTCCGCTCCGTCTGACCATTGGACTGCGGGTGAAAACCAGAGGTTAAACTGACTGTGGCCCCCAATGCAGAGCAGAAATTTCTCCAAACCTCCGACGTGAATTGTGGTCCCCGGTCGGACACTATGTCGGCAGGTATCCCATGGAGTCGGAAAACGTGGTTCACCAGATGATCGGCCGTCTCCCTGGCAGAGGGCAATTTTTCTAAGGGGACAAAATGGGCGGCTTTGGAGAACCGGTCGACAATGGTTAGGATGGCAGTTTTACCTTGGGATGGGGGAAGCCCAGTGACAAAATCCACTGCGATGTGGGACCAGGGTCGATGAGGAATAGGCAGCGGTTGAAGGAGCCCCGAACTCGGCCGATTGGAGGTCTTGCTGGTGGCACAGATGGAACATGCGGCCACGAACTCCTTAGCATCCCTCTCCAGCGTGGGCCACCAGAACTTCTGCCGCAGGACCTCCACGGTGCGTGCAGTCCCAGGATGGCAGGTCAACCGTGAAGAGTGCGCCCAGCTCAGGACCTGAGAGCGAACCGGATCAGGAACAAACAAGCGGTTAGTGGGACCGTTACCTGGGTCGGGGTGCTGTTCTTGGGCCCGGCGAACCACGGACTCGATCTCCCAAGTGAGAGAAGCCACCACACAAGTTCCGGGCAGAATGGGTTCAGGTTCGCCGGGGGTCTCCTGGGAGGAAAACTGGCGGGACAATGCGTCTGGCTTGACGTTCCTGGACCCAGGCCGATACGTGATGGTGAAATTGAAGCGGCCGAAGAAAAGCGTCCAGCGGGCCTGTCGGGCGTTCAGTCGTTTAGCCGATCGGATGTATTCCAGGTTCCGGTGGTCGGTCCAAACGATGAACGGCTGCTCCGCCCCCTCCAGCCAGTGACGCCATTCCTCCAGAGCTAGCTTCACCGCTAGCAGCTCTCGATTGCCTACGTCATAATTCCTCTCGGCAGGGGACAGCCGCCGAGAGAAAAAGGCACAGGGGTGCAGCTTGTTGTCGGCGGGGGGACGTTGAGACAGCACCGCCCCTGCCCCAATGTCCGAAGCATCCACCTCCACCACGAACTGCAAGTGGGGATCAGGCTGCGTCAGGATGGGTGCGGAGGTGAAGCGTTGTTTCAGAGAGTGGAAGGCCTGGTCTGCCTCAGGAGTCCAGGAGAAAGTCCGCTTGACCGAAGTGAGGGAGGTGAGTGGGGCTGCCACCTTGCTGTAGTCCCGGATGAAGCGACGGTAGAAGTTGGCGAAGCCAAGGAAACGCTGCAGCTGCTTCCGATTCTCCGGAATGGGCCAGTCCCTGACAGCAGACAGCTTCAGAGGGTCCATTCTCACTTCCCCCGCTGAGATTATGTAACCCAAGAAGGACACGGTAGGTACTCCGAACTCACATTTCTCGGCCTTCACGAAGAGTCGGTTCTGCAGTAGCCTCTCGAGGACCTGGCGGACATGGCGGGTGTGTTCCTGGGCGTCTCTCGAGTAGATGAGGATGTCATCTAGGTAAACGAATACGAACCGGTTGATCATGTCCCGGAGCACATCGTTGATAAGGTTTTGGAAGACGGCGGGTGCATTCGTGAGTCCAAAGGGCATGACCAGGTACTCGAAGTGCCCCAGCGGCGTGTTGAATGCCGTCTTCCACTCGTCCCCCTCGCGGATGCGGATGAGGTGGTAGGCGTTGCGGAGGTCCAGCTTGGTGAACACGGACGCTCCGTGCAGGGAGGTGAAGGCGGAGTTGATGAGTGGCAAGGGGTAAGTGTTTTTGATGGTGATGTCGTTGAGACCACGGAAGTCGATGCACGGCCGAAGGGTCTTGTCCTTCTTGTCCACGAAGAAGAATCCTGCTCCCACAGGCGACGAAGACGGGCGGATGATGCCAGCAGCGAGGGAGTCCCGGATGTAGGTCTCCATGGCCGCTTGTTCCGGTTTGGAGAGGTTATACAACCGACTGGTGGGTAAGGTGGCTCCGGGAACGAGCTCAATGGCACAGTCGTAGGGACGATGAGGGGGCAAAGACAAGGCTTTCTCCTTGCTGAACACCGGGGCGAGGTCATGGTACTCGGGAGGGACGGAGTCCAACTTTACCGGGGCGTCCGGAACAGGGCTGGTGGCGTCAGCAGGGGTCAGGGCTGAGTGCAGACAGGTCTCATGGCACCGGGGATCCCAGGATACCACTTCCTCTTTCCTCCAGTCGATGTGGGGGTTGTGCGCCCGAAGCCAGGAATAACCCAGGACCATGGGGGGACTGGAGTGATCTATAACGAAAAAGGTCGTCTTCTCCCGATGATTGCCGGCCAGAAACAACGTGACAGGAACAGTTTTCTGCTGTACCTTGGCTAGATGGAGTCCATTCAAGGCTCGGACCTCCAGGGGGGGCTCCAGGGACTCCAAAGGAATGCACATCTGACGGGCGAGCTGAAGGTCCAGGAAGTTCTCCTCGGCACCAGAGTCGATGAAGGCTTGTACAGGAACAGACTGGGATTGCCAGCAGAGGGAGGCGGCGAGCTGCAGCCGATTTGGGGAAGACGACGATAGATGGCTCACCTGTATCTCCCCAGTTACTGGTGAGCCCGTGCTTTTACTGTACGCTGGGGACAGGCAGCGAGGTAGTGACCAGTCTTCCCACAGTATAAGCAGGTATCGGCGTCTCGCCTGCGTTGCCTCTCCTGTGCGGACAGCTGGTTGCGTCCCAGCTGCATGGGCTCAGGGTCAGGAACGACTCGGGAAGAAGGTGGAGGGCTCTGGCAGGTCGACGGAAGGGCCCGTGGAGACTCCGAGCGGAGGGTCCTTTCCCTCCGCCGCTCGCGGATTCGGTTGTCGATCCGGATGGCCAGGTCAATGAGCTGATCCAGGCTGCGCACGTCATCTCGGGTAGCCAGCTCATCCTTGAGGCCGTCCTGCAGAGCTGCGTAGAATGCTCCTCGCAGAGCTGCATCGTTCCATCCGCTCCCCGCCGCTGTAGTGCGAAACTCGATGGAGAAGTCCGCCACACTCCGGTTCCCCTGACGCATGGACAGAAGACGGTGACTGGCATCTCTTCCCTGCACCGGGTGGTTGAACACCTTCTTCATCTCGGCGGTGAAAGCGGTATAGGAGCCGCAGATCGCCTCCTGGCGTTCCCACACCGCAGTACCCCACTCTCTCGCTCGGCCTGACAAGAGGCTAACTAGGAAAGCTACTCTGGCCCTATCAGCGGCGTAAGAGTGAGGCTGTAAGTCAAAGACTAACGAAACCTGAGTCAAAAAAGACTGGCAGGAACCAATGTCGCCGTCATAGCGTTCGGGAACGGGCACATGCGGTTCACGAGTAGAATAGCTGGCCGCGAAACTAGCATTAGCTGGATCACTGCCAACGGGTGCGGCCATAGACGTAACGGCAGCAGGAACCGAATGGGCAGCTAGCGTGCTAATCCTCCCCGTGAGCTGGGAGACCTGATCTATCAGCGCGCGGTTACTCTCCACAAGACTCTGTAGCAAAGAGCCGTGCTGCCCTATCACTACGCCCTGGTGAGCTATGGCTTGCTGCAGGTCTATCTCACTGAGGGCAGGACTAGTGCCGGTCTCGTTGCCTGCTGAGCTCATGTTGGCCAGACCGTACTGTTACGAACGGTGCAGAGACTCAGGCGCAGGCAAAGAAACACGGCACACAGGTATACGAAATAACAATGTTTATTAGCAACAACGGAAAACAGAAAATCACTGCACAGCAGGAAACTAGACTAATAAACAAAACTGAAACTAAAAGCGAGCGAATGCTGAAAACTAACTAAAAGTAACAACAGAAAGCGAGCTGCAAAAGGCGAGCTGAAAAACAAACAAATAACAGAAAGCGAGCTACGAGAACCAACGAGCTGATACAAACAAAAAGCGAGCTACGAAAATCTATGAGCTGATAGTAACCAAGACACTGGGAAACTGAGCCAGACGGGCTAACGCTAATGCTAATGCTAATGCTACTGAACCTGAACGGAGAGGGGGGCACGACGGGGCAGGTGAGCGGAGCAGGTGGGAGCGAAGGCAGGCAGGCAGGCAGGCAGGCTGGATGGTGAGCTGAGGTCCGGGAGTGGGGGTGGCGATCCACGACTGGAATCCTGGCGGTGGCTGGGTTACTGGCGGAGTGGAGGCAGTGGTTAAGCTGAACCGGAGGAGGCACACGTGGATGGCAGACGGGGAACCAACTGGAAGCGGAGAGGGAATAGCGTTAGCAAAAGCGAAGGTGCAGAGCAAACGGAGCAGACAGAACGAGAGCAGAGGTTGGCAACTGACTGAGGCAAAGCGACGGTCTGGCATCGAGGAGCATGTGGAGCGTGGTTATAACCGGGAGAGTGAGAGCTGATCATCCAATCACACGCGTGCCTCCTCCGCTGATTGGAAGTGGCTGCACCTGCCGTGCTCCTCGCTGCCCACACCTTGCTCACGCCCACCTGCAAGAGAGAGAGAGAAGGGGAAGAGGGAAAAGGGGAAAGGGGACTGCCACTCAGGCAGCAGAGGTGGAGGGCGTGACAGGAAGAGGTGAGTCACCAAAATCAAATGCCAACTCAGTCTCAGTAGGTTTGCTGGGGGATTCAGCAGAGACACTGGAGCAACTTGCAGTAACAGAGTCTGTGTTAGGAGGATTCTGAGTTTCAAAAACTTGATCAGCAACATGCAGCTCGGCTATAACACAGTTGGTAGGGAGTGTTATGTCACGATCGGTCTCATTTCTTATCCAAACAGGAAGCTTGTGAGGGCCATGACTGGACAATGTGATGAGGCAGCAATCGACAAAGATTCCACCAGGTAAGGTAGAGGTGCTGGGCTGCTCTATTATTGCCAGATTTTCACTGATAGGGATTCTGGAATTGATATGGCCCTCAAGGCAGATTCTCTCACGAGCTGGGATGACCTCCTGCGTGTTGCCTCTTAATGTCATTAGACCAATCTTTCCAGTAGTCCTTGCTGTGTTTCTGAGTTCAAGCGTTTTCAAAACCTGTCTATAGCCATAGACAGTGGAGAGCTCAGATATGTCTCGGTCCTGGCAGTGCTCTGCATATAGCATGTCAAGGGTGTTTGTGCCAATTAGGATTGGCAGATCAATGCTGGAGCGCAGGTCAGGAACAATTAAAGCTAGGGTGGAAACTTCAGGTTGGGCATCAATGAATTCTTTGGCAAAACCAATGTTGACCTCCACATAACCCAAATATGGGACAGCTTGACCATTTGCACCCTCAACATGAAGTTCATCAATGGGTTGGATAGGCTGGTGTGACAGGTTTTCATTGTAGAAGGAAGATGATATTGTAGTCACCTGTGACCCAGTATCTAGCAGGGAGTTGCAGCTCACTCCAGCTACAGTTACATTGGCTGTGCATTTTCGGCCAATTAATCCTGTTGGTATTTTAGGTCGGTGCTTTGGGTTGGGTGTATGTGATGAGACCTTTAGTGCAGCTTTAGGTTTGGGACTTGCAGTGGTGTTGGTTCCAGTTTGTCCCTCAACTGAAACAGAGCTCAGTTTAAAGTAGATCTAGCCTGTTCTTCCCAGGCCTTCTGCTTGGCTCTTAGTGCCTTTCGTTTGGTCTCAACAGCATCAGGATTGGGCTCGCTAGTGCATGAGGTGGCTATGTGCCCATCATCACCACAATTAAAGCAGTACCATGCACGTGGTTTCTTGTTATTTTTGCTTGTACTTTCACTCCCTTGTGGGGGGCTCTCTGTTTTGGTCTCATTGGGCTTACTCTTCTTGGGTTTTTGTAGTGATGTGTTAGACCGTTTAGGTACAGACTCACCAAGTGAAGCTCTAAGGGATGTGAGCTGTTCTTGGAGTTGTGTAATTTGCTTCTGTAATTTCTTTGTCACTGTGTGAGTTGTGTCATCTGTAGTAGCTGCCATATCTAGGTCTGGGTACACATTTAGGGGATTGGACTGCACCTTTAATTTTGTGAGGCCCAAATGCTGCTTCATGCGGTTGGACTTAGCAGCCTGTTTATCCTCTTCTGTTCTCAGTAACAGCAATATCTCAGAAAATAGGGGTGGATTAGATTTCTTTTGCTCAAGTTGGAGAGTGCTAATTAAGCTGTCGTTCCAACATCCTCTGCAAAACTGTTTAAGCAGCTGACGGTCAAAATCACTAGCTGGAATACCACCACCCTTCAAAACTTTACTCAGTGTGGTCTGCAGGCGATGCAAATAGGCTGAGGGCTTTTCACCTGCATTTTGATTTGTATTGAGGAATTTCGCAAACAGTTCATCAACATCATCAACAATCCCATAGGCTGAATCAAGGAGGCTCAGGAAATCATGGGGGCTGGAAAGGGGACCCAGATGCTTGACAATGTTGGCAGCTGGTGGTAGGAGACTTTCTATCATTTTCCTGACAACTTGTCTTTCAGGGATGGAAGAGTCAGCAAGATAGAACTCCACGTTATTATGCCAAGTTTCATAATCAACTTCCATGTTAGGACAGGGACTTTTCCCAGAGAAGTGCTTGAGCTTAGAGGAGCCTGAATAAGTTTGAGACGAATCACTGCTTTTGACAATGTGTTCAACTATCACTCTTTGGACTTCAGGTGTCTGAATCTGCTCAAGTGACAAGAGTGGAATTGGGCTCTTAGCAGCAGTCGAGGCACTGTGGTACGATTTTGTGACAGGTTGGAGGGCAGGACTAAGTTGGTGGGCCTGAGTTTGATCTGGCGACGCAGGCACTACCTCATCTGCATCAGGAGAAGGCTCCTCAGAAAAAACTGCCTCTTCACCGACAGTTGATTTCTGTATTTTGCTTAGCTCGTCGAGTAGTATCTGTTCATAGTCTGTGCCACTCAGTTTTGCAACCCCTTTTAAGTTAGCTAGATAGGTCTGAGTTATCCCAGAAGATAGCTTAGTACGATAGAGTGGGGATAAAAGCTGAATAGTGTGAGTAACACGAGGGTCAGATGTAGGTCTCTGGCATGGCAATTTCTCTTGGAGTGCTTTAATAGCTGTGCCAAACTGAAACTCAACTATCGTCGTGTTGTGAAAGTCAGGGTCAGAACTATCAATTTGTACTGTCCTGGAAATTGAACCATATTTCTGCAAAAACTCAACTAGTTCCTCATCTACTTCTGTACCAGTTAATCCACTAATTAAAATGGAGTTTGGCACCTTAATGCTCTGAGACTCAATGACATCCATTCTACAGTAGGTACAAATCGTGTGTCAGACTGTGATAAAACCGCCAAACTGTATTCAGTGCGAATTAAAATTTGTCTTTTTTTTCAAAAATCAACTCCTCCTGGCTGGCTCGCCAAATTTTATGTAGCACTTGCTTAAAGGTGGGCCAATTGCAAAGCTAGGTGAGTTACTAGGTTCTGGAGGAGTTGGTTAAAAATTGAGATTTTTGCAATTTATAACAGCCGGCAGGTTTATTACAATTTAACACACACACACACAGACAAAACAATGGTAAAAACAGTTCAAAATAAAATTCTAGAAAAACCCCAAAATAAAATAGTCTCTCTGCATAAAAGAAGACAAAGTAGCAAAATTTAAAAAAAAAACAAAATGTCCAGAGTGTCTCTCTTTGAGACTTCTTCAATCTGTCCTTTCCTGTTTTCTCTTTAATGTTTTCTCTCTATATATATACTCTACCCGGGTAGGATAATTGTATTTTAATGTGTGGGTTCCTTAGCTGGAAATCCTTTAAGGAAAAGAGTTGCTCCTTCCAACGATGCCCGAAACAGCTGGCCACACTGCCTCAAACATCCATCAGAAGTAGTCCTCGCTGGGTCTGGCTCGCCATCACATACATCAGAAACTGTATCCAGGTGTCTGATCTAGTCATAAAAAACCAGTCTGTACATACAGTACAGAATAATCAATATAATTCATCAAAAAAATGCTTCCATTCCATATCAAACTGAATAAATGAGATCTCATCAAATCCAAAATCTATGTTTTTAGCTATTTTTTTACACTGTTATTCAACCCTATCAAATTTAAGGCCCGTCAGTGCACTTTTAAGAGTATTTCACTCAAAAAACACTTCGTTCTACATATTAAATTCACAGATTCATTAAAATATCATATTTAACAATGGCAACAAAAAAACATTTCTCAAGAATTAAATGATTTTAACCTTATATACATTTATCATAAATTAACCTTATACAAATACATTTAAACACAATATTACAAAATAGTTAACTTCTTCAAAAATCACTCCAACTGGTTCTAACTGATTTTACCTCTATATACATGAACGTTAAACGGCTACGGTACCCAAACTAACGGTTTGCTGCGCTATTAGGACCGTTAACTACTTAACTCACCGGAGCACTGACAGATGAAAACACCACTTGACTCATTTACCACCGTAAGATGGTGCCGTTGACGGTAAACTGAACCGGTGGGTTTTTATCGCCTCTCACACTCAATCTCACAGCTAATCTAGCTGGTATATATCTATTTTTCTGTTCTTCTTTCTCCGTCGCTGAGCTTCTGCTTCTCCTCTCTCTTCTCGCTTTCATTCTGCGCGCGCTGCAGCAACGTCTCCTCAGAATAGCTGCGCAGAACACCAATCAGAGCCGACGTGAGGGAGTTCACCCTTTAGTGGCCGTGCATTTCTATGCAGGTTACATATTTTTTTAGGAAGATAATCATAATTTCACAAAACTGTACAAAATATGTTAAAAAAAACATTTTTAAGTCCTTAATATGCATTTTTTTAATTTAAAATATTCAAATAATAACTGCAATTTGTATTTTTTCTGTTTTAAATACAGTAAGAAAAACCTTGATATTGGCATTATTATATTATTATTACAGGAAACAGGTAAAATAAATCTGTAAAATACCAGTAAAGTGATTCAAAATTAACAAAATTTATAAAATTACAGATCTTTTTCACCGTTAACATGTAAATTAATATTTCTTTCTATTTTAGTACATCATAATTTCACAAACCTGAACAAAACATCCAAAATAACTATTTTAAGTCCTTAATATACAAAATTTATATTTCAAATAATGGAAAATATCTGTTATTTGTTTTTTTTCTGGATTAAATAAAGTAAAATATTTTTTTGATGTGGGAATTTTGTTTACATTTTTGTCCGTTTTAACAGGAGACATGTAAAATAAATCTAAACTAATACATAATAAGAATTAAAGTCCTTAATATACATCATTTTCTTTATTTCAAATGATGACAAGTATCTCTTATTTGTATTTTTTCTGATTTAAATACAGTAAAACAAATTATATTGGCATTATTTACAGTTTTTGTCTGTTTTTACAGGAAACATGTAAAAATAAAGTGTTAAATAAAAATAAATTGTTAAAAAAAATACAAGTTAAAAATGTTAAAAGACATTAATGTGAAGCGTTTTATTTTGAAATGACTGATAAAAATCAGAGTTTAAATGAAGATAAATCCTCTGAAAACCCCAGAAACAGACCAGGATGTTCATTTAATACGTCGCCCCTCAGCTGATGGTCCACAGACCCTAAACCAGACCTGTAGACCTGCAGACCTCCTTATGATGAACCTCCACAGGCTCCTCTGAGGTCTGAGGTCACTGGAGGAGGAGGAGGGTCTGAACCAGACCCAGCGCCACCTACAGGAGGGTTAAACATTCACTCCTCTATTTTCTGTCCAGTATTTACAGTTTTACTATTTCTAACAGGTCACGCAGCGTTTTTAAAAGTCTATTCCACCCCAAACATTACTTTCTGTCCACCTACTTATAATTTAGGTTTATTTTACCCAAATTATTATTAATATTATATTATTTTCTCTCCATATATGTAATATTTAAAGATTTATTCCACTGCAACAGCACTTTGTAATTACTGAATTAAGTCGATAAAGATTTATTCTACCCAAAATTAAAATTAAATAGCTATTATATTACTTTCTAGAAGACAAGTTACGGGTTTTAAAGGTTTATTGTGGCCAAAATACTATTTTCTGCGCGTCTCTTACAACCAAAATATCATGTTTTGTGCATCTACTGATATTTAAAGTAATAAATAAATAAATAAAATCAATGTTGAGTCCAAGGCTGCTTAAAAAAAAGAGATTTCTACTATTAATCTGCATTATTCTTGACTTGATTCTTTGCTGTCGTTCCTTTTGTTAAACGTGTGGTTTCCTGGGTTTGTGTGACGACTGTCTGCCTTTGCTGGGCTTCATTAAACCAACCAGGAAACCAGACGTGTTGCTCAGATGTAAATAAACTCGTCCTCCTGGAGTCGCAGCAGAAGGACCCCGGCTCCTGCTCGTCTCCCGCCTTAATGAAAACCCTCCCAGACGGTGCTGCTTCTAAAAATAAGCCCCTCCATCCTCCATCCTTAACCTCGTCCTGGTCTGCAGCTGATGGCGCCGGCCGGACCCTCAGGTACCGGGAGGCCGGACGCCGAGGCCGAGACATGCATCACTGTCAGGCTAAATGTGGAATCAGCGTTTCTGAGCCCGGCCGGGCCTAACCCTTACCTGGTCGGTCCGCAGCGCCGCCCCGCTATCGATTTCCTCCTTTACGGCAGAAACAAAGAGACTTTCTCTGTTACATGATACATCATAATCACATCATTTGTAGCTTTGAGGCGGCAGATGTTCAGGAGGCAGAGAGGAGACCTACATAGAGCCGAGCAACCCACCGCCAGCCCGGCTTCGTCTTTAGAGTCTGTGGAACCAGGAAATACAAACATTTATTTATCCGACAGGAAGCTGGGATTAGTATGGAACGTTACAGATACAAATGTAATTACAGATGGTTCAAATGTCCGACCGACAATGCAGCCTTCACCCCATCCGACCTAATGAACAGGCGCGGCCTCTTGTCTTGTGTCTGTGTTCTACTGTGAGCTTTGTAGCATAAACAATAAGGAGTGGTGTGTATTATTTAATATGAGGATGTGGATTGGAAATGTTTATGAACTGAAGGCCAAGAATGAACAGAAAAGTGGTGAATGAAACCAAAAAACGTCCAAACAAACCCCTTCATGATATAAAATCCCCACAGACTGTCTCCACTTTTAAAAAAAACCTTTAACTTATTCAAAATTATATTAAATCCCTGTGAAAGTATTTTAAATTATTAAACCCACCCAATGAATTTTTAACCCCAATGAAATGAAAATATTCTACGTTTTATTGAACCCCGGTCCCCCACTTTACAGTCCCTTATATGAATTAAAGCCCTTTAAACCTGATTTTAAACCCCTTAACATTAAGTTTAACCCCAGAAATCAAACACACTGTTTGTAAACCCAGCCTATGCTAACTAAATGATTTTTAACCCTGCTAATGAAATAAAAATCCCTAAAAAAAATGAATGTTTAACCCCTATGACATGAAAATATTCTACGTTCTATTGAACCTCTGTCCCCCACTTTACAGTCCCTTGCAAAAATTAAAGCCCTTTAAACCTGATTTTAAACTCCTTAACATTAAGTTTAACCCCAGAAATCAAATCCCCCCATTTGTAAGCCCAGCCTATGCTAACTAAATGATTTTTAACGCTGGTAATGGAATAAAAATCTCACTAATGTAGGGCAGAAAACACCAACAAAACCCCCAGAAACAGCCCGCAAATGAAAAGACAGCTAAAGGCAGAAGCCCCCCACCCTAAGGACACGTAGAGAAACCAAAAAGCAAAGCTAAAGGAACAGAAAACCTGGAAATCTCCCCAAAAACGTCCCGAAAAGCAGCCGCGATTTAGTGCTAGCGGCAGAGCTAGCGGCACCACAAGGTCCCTCCAAAGGGACAAATAAACCCCACGCTGGTGAAAAGTCCACTGTGAAATAGTGAACAATGTGAGCCAAGCAACGTTTGGACCCCACAGTGGGTCTTCATCAGGCCACGGCACACAGCAAGGTCTGCTAACAGTGAGCTAACACTGGAGCTTTAGATACCAGATCCTTCCTCATCAGAAGTCAGACGGGTCACGGAGCCAAAACCAACAGGAAGTAGAGAAATAAGTTTTCCACAGGTGTATTTTAATTTTAATTTCCATTTACAAACACATCTAATTAAATCAACAAAATGTCATGTGGTCAGAGGGGGTTACCCCAAAAACAAGAGTGCCCTCTGGTGGCTTTTAGAGTAAACCGCATTTAATTGTCCACCTGGTTACAGTTAGATTAAAAAACATCCTGGATCCAGACGGTGATCCGGATCAGTCCCAACATGTCATCATTTCTTCTTTGTTCCATTTCACACATTTCCTGAACATTTCATCCAAATCTGTCCATAACTTTTCGAGTTATTTTGCAAACAAACAAACAAACAAACCAGCGCCGGCCGTCACAAAACCTCCTTGGTGGAGGTAAAAACCAATAACTGAGTGTTTAAATGAAAGGAAACATGTGTGTATAGATAACGGATGGATGGATTTTGACATTATGAGGTTGGATTTAAGGCCCAGACTGTCCTTTTTTGGAGTGACTTCAGAAATCCTTGACAGCAGCGTCCTGTTTGGAAATCGTAAAGACGAAACATAGAAACTTCTTCCCGAGCGTCTCTTAACTTCGCCCCGATGGATTCCGCCGTGCGAAAATAGCCTGAGAACAACTTTTACGGCTTTTTTTGTTTTTGTTTTTTCCCGCGCTGGAAGACGTTTTAACGGCGGCACAAACACGCGAGGTCCACTCCGCTAAAAGCTCACACGGCTCGTCTTTGGGCCGCCGGCCGGGAAGATGATGGATGGTTTCCAAACAAAAACCGAGTTTGAGGAGCGGAGCGGCGGAGAGGCTGCGAGCCGATGATGGATGGATCAGTCAGCTGCATCGCCTCGCTGCAGCGACACCACGCCGCCCAAAAAATGAGAAAAAACTCCACGGTTCTGGCAGGAAACCCCTCCGCCATCCTGCAGAGACGCACACAAACAGACGGCGGGCTGCAGAATGTTTACTGTACGGCAGAGAGCGTGAAAATTTAATTTCCGTTCGGACGGCAGAAAGTAAAAGTCCCCCGGAAAGTGTTAAAGTTGAGCTTTAACACTGATGTTTACAGTGAAAGATATGAACTCTGGAGGAGGCCGGAGCTCCCGCTGCTCTGCAAACGCTGCTTTAATGGAGGCTGAAGGGTTTTTACTGCACAGAGAAGGTTTCTGTCCTTAGAAAAACACTCATTTCAGACCCACGGACGTCGGTTCGCAGCAGCTTCAGCGCTAAAGTTCCACTTAAAGGCTTTTTCCATGATTGCTGAGAAAACTACATCTGTTGAATGTGGTTAACGTCTCTGGACAGAGTCAAAGCTGCAATAAAAACTATTTCCTTGTGCAAAAATAAGAAGAAACAACATTTAAAGCCGTGAACGGAACAATCAAGACGGAGGAGAGAGAAACAGAATTAAAGCTGCATTAGTGTCGGACAGACCCTCGCTCCTCACCGCACTCCTCTCCACATGACCTTGTCTAGGGGGCGCCGTAGAGCCGACTGGAATTTCGACTGTGCAAATCTGTTGGTCTTGGGATACTATATGTATGCACCAAATTTCATGTTTGTAGGATAAAGCAATGATTTTATATGAGTATTTGAATATTTGTAGGGGGCGCTGTGGAGCCGTTTGACCACGTCCATTCCTGAATTGTATATTGAACGTTAGGTTTTGAGATTAATGAGCATTTTTGTGGATTTGGTGATTTTACATGGATCCCTTCACCTCCAAAAAACATTTCGTTGCACTTGGCGATTTTGTTCAAAATGGCCGCCATGCCACGCCCACACCGTGTGACGCAGCCACAAGATTTTAATAACTTTTCATCCTGGAGGGGTCTAGATGCCACACAGCGAATTTGGTGAAGATCGGACAAAAATCCTGGGAGGAGTTTGTTAAATTCCAATGCCTGTCCACCATGTGCTCTAGGGGGCGCCGTTGAGCCTTTTTTGAAATTTTAAAAGCAGTATTGTTTTTGTCTTGGGCTACTGTACCTGTGTACCAAATTTCATGAGTTTACGTGAAACTAGCCGTATTAACTCCACTAAAGCCCAATTTTCTAGGTGGCGCTATTGAGTCATTTTGCCATTCATATGTGTAATTCCCCCAAAATATCAAATTTTTCACCAGTCCTGATGGGTGTACCAAATTTGGGGAGTTTTTGAGCATGTTTAGGGGTCAAATTGGGGTTCAAAGTGGCGTAAGAAAAAGAAACCGCCAAAGAAACACTACAGGAACAATAGGGTCCTTGCACTGTAGTGCTTCGGGCCCTAATAATAACAATAATCAAACCTTTATTGATCCCTTCTCTGCATTGACCCACTCTATCCATAGTCAACCTTAGCTATACGTACTATTCAGTCCCTCCAGGAATTCACGATGCTGCAACAATTAACGAAAATCCAACTAATCTCCATGAATTCTGCGCCACCTTGCAATTTTGTCCAATCACAGCGACTTTTCCGCTATTTTGTCCCGCCTCCCGTGAGTTCCACCAATCACAGCAGTCCCCAGTAATGCACGTACGCCACCGGATTCACTTCCTTGTTTATGGTTTGAAGATGCAACAAAAACTACTGCAGAACAATTCCCTGATGTTCTTCACCAAAGCGGAGCTAAACTGTTTTCACCCCGTGGAATATTGAGGTGGAACACAAACCAAAACCATCCACTGACAAACACTTTTCTACCGTAAACATATCAGGAGAATGGGTGAAACCAGCGGACCACAGACCAGACAAACCACCGTGATGAAGCTGCTGCATCCAGATCTGTGAAAATCTGTGAAATTAACTTTTTAAACTTTTAAAATTTTTAATGAATTAAACAAAACAAAGAAAAAATGCAACTTTTTGACAATTTTTTTTACTGTCTACACTTAAAACATCACAATTTTTTAGAAAAGCTGCTGCGAATTCAATCATTTTAGGAGCAACAATCTGGAAAATGCCCACAAAATCCTGGAGGGACCGACTCGTAGCAGTCAGGGGTTAAGGGCCTTGCTCAAGGGGCCCACAGTGGAGGTGACTGGGACTCCCATCTCAACCTCTTGCCAGTCCGGGGACTCGAACCGACGACCCACCGGTTACAAGCTCGCTTCACAAACCCCGAGGCCTCCACTGCCCCACGATGAATGACGGAAATCATAAAAAATCAGTTTACAAACCCGGAAAAACTCGTGGCTCTACATGCTGTAAACATTTAGCGTGTGCTGCTCTGTTTACACTGCCTGCAGTTCAACCTAGAACGTCCTGAATTTATGTCACATGACTGGTGGTCGTGACCGAGTCCCAGATGGCGCCACATTTGTGCTGAGAAGTGCAGAATTTTTAGTTTTTTACACAGAATTTCATGCAAAAAGTTAATTTTATGAGCAGAAATAGAACCGCCAACCGTCTGAACACCACTTTTTTCTTTGACGACTCGCGTCACATCTTTCCTCTTTGTTATTTCTAGCTGATAAACACAGAATATTTAGGGTTTTTTTTTTTTACAGAATTTTTGCAAAATGTTTAGTTTCTTTGTAGAAATATAACGAAACTAACAAAATGATAGTTTTAACCTTTTTTGAAAGGGATTCTATCGGCAACATTTTGGACGACTTTTCCAATGAATTTGATTTTAAATAGTTAAATTTGGGCTCCAGAAACATCCAAAAGTGCTTTTCTACACTAAGAATGTGAAGGTGAAGTCAAACTTTAACTTTTCTTTTCATTTAAATGGAAAAAAATCCAAGAACAAACCAGCTTAATGTTGCTTTTTAGGTCCTAAAGCCACATTTCTACTAGTTTATTATGTTACACAGCCTGCAGTTCAACCAAGTCTGTGAATTTTAGTCGCATGATGGCATCATAGCTGTGCTGATAAAAGCAGAATCTTTAGTTTTTTTTTTTTACAGAATTTTGTGCAAGAATTTCGACCTGTTTGATGTAAATTAGCTAATTTTTTTGCTGCAAAAAACATCCAAAAGAGCTTTAAAAAAAACTTTTGCACCACAAAATGTAACATTAGAGTCGATTAGATCGAACTTTTCCTGGTTTTGTTCATTTAAAAGGAACAAATCCAAGAACAAACCAGCCGAATGTGGCCTTTATAGGTCTTAATGCCACATTTCTACTAGTTTATTATGTTACACAGCCTGCAGTTCAACCTAGTCAGTGAATTTTTAGTCACATGACTCCTGAGTCACTAATGGCATCATAGCTGTGCTGATAAAAGCAGAATTTTTAGGTTTTTTTTTTTTACAGAATTTTGTGCAAGAATTTCGACCTGTTTTGATGTAAATTAGCTAAATTTTTGCTGCAAAAACATCCAAAAGTGTTTTTCCACACTGAAAATGTAACGTTAGAGTCAATGTGACCGAACTTTTCCTGGTTCTGTTCATTTAAAAAACACAAATCCATGAACAAACCAGCCGAATGTGGCCTTTATAGGTTCCAAAGCCACATTTCTACTAGTTTATTATGTTACACAGCCTGCAGTTCAACCTAGTCAGTGAATTCTTAGTCACATGACTCCTGAGTCACTAATGGCATCATAGCTGTGCTGATAAAAGCAGAATTTTTAGGTTTTTTTTTTTTACAGAATTTTGTGCAAGAATTTCGACCTGTTTTGATGTAAATTAGCTAAATTTTTGCTGCAAAAACATCCAAAAGTGTTTTTCCACACTGAAAATGTAACGTTAGAGTCAATGTGACCGAACTTTTCCTGGTTCTGTTCATTTAAAAAACACAAATCCATGAACAAACCAGCCGAATGTGGCCTTTATAGGTTCCAAAGCCACATTTCTACTAGTTTATTATGTTACACAGCCTGCAGTTCAACCTAGTCAGTGAATTCTTAGTCACATGACTCCTGAGTCACTAATGGCATCACAGCTGTTCTGATAAAAGCAGAATTTTCAAGTTTTTTTTTACAGAATTTCATGCAAAAGTTTCGGTTATAGTTAAAGTTGTGCTGCGCCTCGTTGTTCTACATCCAAATGTGCTTTTTAAGAGTTTTGCACCACAAAATGTGACGTTAGAGTCGATGTGACCGAACTTTTCCTGGTTCTGTTCATTTAAAAACCACAAATCCAAGAACAAACGAGCCAAATGTGGCTTTTTAGGTCCTAATGCACTGCTTTATTATGTTACACAGCCTGCAGTTCAACCTAGTTTGTGAATTTTAGTCATGAGACTGTTGAGTCACTAATGGCTTTAGAGTTGTGCTGATAAAAGCCGAATATTTAGTTTTTTTGCAGAATTTTGTGCAAGAATTTCAATCAGTTTGATCTAATTTAGTTAAATTTGTGCTCCAAAAACATCCAAAAGTGTTTTTCTACACTGAAAATGTGAAGTTAGAGTTGATTTGACCAAACTTTTTCTGGTTCTGTTCATTTAAAAACCACAAATCCAAGAACAAACCAGCTTAATGTTGCCTTTTTAGGTTCTAAAGCCACATTTCTACTATTTTTTTCTGTTTTCAACGACATCTGAGGCACTGGGACGTTCAGGAGGCGTCTCTTTTTGTTCACATTCGGAGCCTTGAAACTCATTGAAAGTCCTTGAATCTGAGGCCCGGGTCTTCGCGTGAAGCCACAGACGTCGTTAGCAGCCGAGGCCGAAGCAGCTGAACTCTAATTCTCCAGGCGTCGAGGGAAAACGACGTCCGCCGTGTCGCCCGCAGCGACTCGGCCGGTCTAATCGATGGCAGCAGGTCCCAGAGCTCCGGCCGCCCCCTTGGAGCCTCCGGCATTTACATTTTGATTCGGAGAGGAGAGGAGATCTCAGAGGCCGGCGCCTCCTCGGCTCCGGGAGGCCGAGTCCAGACGCCACCGAGCATCAGGGCCAGTTTGCCTCCGTCCTCCCCGACCAGTCCGAAGCACTCGGGCTGATCGGTGGCCGCCGACGGCTCGTCAATATATGGATCCAGCGGCTCTCTAATTCAGTGAAAATCTAGTTTTCCATTAGGGGTTGCCCCGACGACGGCCTCCCGCCTCCTCCAGCTGTAATTATTAAAGGCAGATGCCCTGAAAGCAATCAGAGGAACGACATTTGTATCTGTGAAATCTTAATAGGCCGAAGGGAGAGGAAGGAGGAAGGAGAGGAAAGAGGAAGGAGGAAGGAGAGGAGAGGAGGAAGGAGAGGAAAGAGGAAGGAGAGGAGAGGAGATAAAGAAGGAAAGGAAAGAGGAAGGAGGAAGGAGAGGAAAGAGGAAGGAGGAAGGAGGAAGGAAGGAGGAGAGGAAGAGGAAGGAGAGGAGAGGAGATAAAGAAGGAAAGGAAAGAGGAAGGAGGAAGGAGAGGAAAGAGGAAGGAGGAAGGAGAGGAAAGAGGAAGGAGAGGAAGGAGGAAGGAGAGGAGAGGAGATAAAGAAGGAAAGGAAAGAGGAAGGAGGAAGGAGAGGAAAGAGGAAGGAGGAAGGAGAGGAAAGAGGAAGGAGAGGAAGGAGGAAGGAGGAGAGGAAGAGGAAGGACAGGAAAGACGAAGGAGAGGAAGGAGAGGAAAGAGGAAGGAGGAAGGAGAGGAAAGAGGAAGGAGAGGAAGGAGAGGAGAGGAAAGGAAATAAAGAAGGAAAGGAAAGAGGAAAGGAGAGGAAGAGGAAGGAGGAAGGAGAGGAAGGAGGAAGGAAAGGAAAGAGGAAGGAGAGGAAAGAGGAAGGAGAGGAGAGGAAAGGAGATAAAGAAAGAAAGGAAAGAGGAAGGAGAGGAAGAGGAAGGAGAGGAAACAGGAAGGAGATGAGGAGAGGAAGGAGAGGAAAGAGGAAGGAGGAAGGAGAGGAAAGAGGAAGGAGAGGAGAGGAAGGAGGAAGGAGAGGAAGGAGGAAGGAGAGGAAAGAGGAGATAAAGAAGGAAAGGAAAGAGGAGAGGAGAGGAGAGGAGAGGAAGGAGGAAGGAGGAAGGAGGAAGGAGAGGAAGGAGGAAGGAGAGGAAAGAGGAGATAAAGAAGGAGAGGAAAGAGGAAGGAGAGGAGATGAGAGGAGAGGAGAGGAAGAAGGAAAGGAAAGAGGAAGGAGAGGAAGGAGGAAGGAGAGGAAACAGGAAGGAGATGAAGAGAGGGAGGAGAGGAAAGAGGAAGGAGGAAGGAGAGGAAAGAGGAAGGAGAGGAAGGAGGAAGGAGAGGAAACAGGAAGGAGATGAGCAGAGGGAGGAGAGGAAAGAGGAAGGAGGAAGGAGAGGAAAGAGGAAGGAGAGGAGAGGAAGGAGGAAGGAGGAAGGAGGAAGGACGAAGGAGAGGAAGGAGGAAGGAGAGGAAAGAGGAGATAAAGAAGGAAAGGAAAGAGGAGAGGAGATAAAAAAGGAGAGGAAAGAGGAAGGAGAGGAGATGAGAGGAGAGGAAAGAGGAAGGAGAGGAAAGAGGAAGGAGAGGAGATGAGAGTTGAGGAGATAAAGAAGGAAAGGAAAGAGGAGAGGAGAGGAGAGGAAGGATGAAGGAGAGGAGATAAAGAAGGAGAGGAAAGAGGAAGGAGGAAGGAGAGGAGATAAAGAAGGAAAGGAAAGAGGAAGTGAGGAGATGAGAGGAGAGGAGATAAAGAAGGAAAGGAAAGAGGAAGTGAGGAGATGAGAGGAGAGGAGATAAGGAAAGGAAAGAGGAAGTGAGGAGATAAAGAACCACTCTGAGCACCTTATAGAACCTTGTAGAACCTTTTAACCTCCCTCTGTCTGACCTCAGTCTGTTTCCTGCTGAACTAGAAGCTCTTCTTCACTATTTCCTGCCTCCTTGTTCTGATGTGTTGTTTCTGGTTTTACCTTCCGGCAGACGGAGCTGAACTTTACATCCTGTCAGGACGGACCGGGTCGACCCTCTAAAAAGGTCTTCCTCTTTCATTTTCTCTGCAGAAGGATCTGACAGGAAGCAGTCAGTCAGGAGGAGCAGCAGCGAGCGACGAACAGGAGGCTGGAGATGCTCAGATACATGATGCTGGACGACACGTTTCAGAGCCTCGTGATGTCAGTATTTATAAAATCCTGACTTAAACTGGGATTAGTGTGTGTTAAACTGGGATTAGTGTGTGGTAAACTGGGATTAGTGTGTGTTACTGGAGTCAGGGTTGAAGATGTGAAGACGTTGGAGTCAAACATGTTGAATATTTGCTGCTTTAGCGTCTCCAACGACCAGTTTCGTTTAGAAAAACCAACAAAGCTCCATTTTCTTTGGTTTTGTTGGGATTTTCATTTGAAATTATACTGAACTGAATGTGCTGATGGACAAGTACATCAGAAATCCACAGTAACTTCCGTTTGAAGCTTTTCTAATACTAATATCTCATGTTTTTCTAAGTCACTCATTAAAGGATGCTAAATATCTGAAGCTTCAAAGCCTCAAAGATGTAGAAAGACACGTAGGAGTGGAAAACACACAAAGACTCAAAGATGCAAAGATGCAAAGATTCAAAGATGCAAAGATGCAAAGAAGCAGAAAAACACATTGATGCGAAAGATACAAAGATGCAAAGATTCAAAGATTCAAAGATGCAAAGATGCAAAAAGACACATGATGTGGAAGATGCAAAGATTCAAAGATGCAAAGATTCAAAGATGCAAAGATGCAAAAAGACACATGATGTGGAAAGATGCAAAGATGCAAAGATGCAAAGATTCAAAGATGCAAAGATTCAAAGATGCAAAAAGACACATGATGTGAAAGATGCAAAGATTCAAAGATGCAAAGATGCAAAGATTCAAAGATGCAAAGATTCAAAGATGCAAAGATTCAAAGATGCAAAGATGCAAAGATTCAAAGATTCAAAGATGCAAAGATGCAAAAAGACACATGATGTGAAAGATGCAAAGATTCAAAGATTCAAAGATGCAAAGATGCAAAGATGAAAAGATTCAAAGATGCAAAGATGCAAAAAGACACATGGATGTGAAAGATGCAAAGATGAAATGATGAAATGATTCAAAAATGCAAAGATGCAAAGATGCAAAAAGACACATGATGTGAAAGATGCAAAGATTCAAAGATGCAAAGATTCAAAGATGCAAAAAGACACATGGATGTGAAAGATTCAAAGATTCAAAGATTCAAAGATGCAAAGATTCAAAGATTCAAAGATTCAAAGATTCAAAGATGCAAAGATGCAAAAAGACACGATGTAAAAGATGCAAAGATGCAAAAAGACACATGGATGTGAAAGATGCAAAGATTCAAAGATTCAAAGATGCAAAGATGCAAAAAGACACATGGATGTGAAAGATGCAAAGATTCAAAGATTCAAAGATGCAAAGATTCAAAGATGCAATGATGAAATGATTCAAAAATGCAAAGATGCAAAGATGAAAAGATTCAAAGATGCAAAGATGCAAAAAGACACATGGATGTGAAAGATGCAAAGATGAAATGATGAAATGATTCAAAAATGCAAAGATGCAAAGATGCAAAAAGACACATGATGTGAAAGATGCAAAGATTCAAAGATGCAAAAAGACACATGGATGTGAAAGATTCAAAGATTCAGAGATTCAAAGATGCAAAGATTCAAAGATTCAAAGATTCAAAGATGCAAAGATGCAAAAAGACACGATGTAAAAGATGCAAAGATGCAAAAAGACACATGGATGTGAAAGATGCAAAGATTCAAAGATTCAAAGATGCAAAAAGACACATGGATGTGAAAGATTCAAAGATTCAAAGATTCAAAGATGCAAAGATTCAAAGATTCAAAGATTCAAAGATTCAAAGATGCAAAGATGCAAAGATGCAAAAAGACACATGGATGTGAAAGATGCAAAGATGCAAAGATGAAAAGACTCAAAGATTCAAAAATATTCTGTACTTTTAGTTTCTCTAATTGTGGATTTGTTGAACTTTCACCGACATGTTGAGTTTTCTTAGTGCAGTTTTCCAATCAGCTCCTTCCCTCCACGGTCGACTATCACACAACTTATTCCCTGTTTTCTGACTCCTCGTCGGCTCGGAGCTGAACTTTACCGGGTGTCCTTTCGCATCGCCGTCCTGTCTGGGCTCGGAGAGAAAACTTTGATGGAAAAGGTCTCCGTCTCTCTGAGAAATGAGGCCTTCACCCCGTTTATTGCTGAGCCGCGGCGTTTTCCAGCGACAGGAAAAGTGTCAGGCCAGTTTCTGACGGGAATTTGCATCGGCTGGATGACGGCTGACAGCGCCGAAAGGCCAGGAGAGGAGCGGGCATCGATCGGCTCGTGGAAACTATTCAGAGAAGCAGATGAGCTGCGGGAGCCTCGGGCTTAAAGAACAGAACTTCATTAAATTGTGCCACTCGGCGTTTGGATCAGGGCGCCGCTGATGTCCGGGCTCCTATTAACCGAGCTGCTGGTCTCCTGCATACCAAAGCAGCAGGGTTGTCACGGCAGCTGTTCCCATGGCGACGGGAGGCTGCCAGGTAACCGGGCAGCAGGTGTGTATGTACAACCAGCAAACACACACACAAAGGAGAGGGAGAGTAGATAAAATAAATGAAATGTATGGAATGAATTAACGATGAAAACGCAGCTCGAGGAGCATCAGTGAAGTAAAAGTAAAAAGTAGAATCAGTTAAAAAAAGTTTTAAGATGATAAATATCAATTAAATATATCTGATTAACTAAAAACAGAAAATAATGGATGTTCTTTCCTTCAACATCTTTACATCTTCAACACTGACTCCAGTAACATTATTATTATTATTACATAGAACTAAAATAAAAAACTAAATTAAAACAAAAAGTCATAGTTGAAAAAATTAATAAAATTAATAAATGTCAATGAATTGAAAATAAACGGAAATAAATAGAAAAATCAGAATAGAATTAAATAAAATTGTAAATAAAATAAATAAATAATTTAAAATACATGTAAATTTTTCAAAAAATCAACCTCAAGCCAGGATTTTAGAAATATGGAGGTAAAAAAGGTTTGAAACACTTAAAACTCATAAAACTGCAGCTTTCATTTATTTTCTCACCTATTTTTCCTTAAATATAACCGGCTTAAAGAACAGAACTTCATTAAATTGTGCCACCCGGAAAGTTGCAAAGATGCAGAGATTTAAAGACGCAAAGATTCAAAGACACAAAGATGCAGAAAGACACAGATGGGAAAAGATGGAGACTTAAAGATGCAAAGATGCATCACATACACATAGGTGGGGAAAGTTGCAAGGAATCCAGTATGTACAGACGCAAAGAGGCACAGATGTGAAAACTCAAAGCTGCAAAGACACAAAGATGCAAAGACATGGAAAGACACATAGATGGAAAGTTCCAAAGACTCAAAAATGCAAAGATTCAAAGATGCAGGAAGACACATAAATGGGAAAAGATGCAGACTCAAGGCGCAAAGACGCAAAGGAGCAAAGATGCAGGAAGACACATAGATGGAAAAGTTGCAAAGACTTAAAGACGCAAAGATGCAAAGATTCAAAGATGTAAAGATTCGAAAATGCAAAGACGCAAAGATGCAGAAAGACACAGAAGTGAAAGTTTGCAAAGCTGCAAAGACTTAAAGACGCAAAGATTCAAAGACGCAAAGATGCAGAAAGACATAGATGGGAAAAGATGGAGACTTAAAGATGCAAAGAGGCAAAGATGCAAAGACTCAAAGACGCATCACATACACATAGGTGGGGAAAGTTGCAAACAGACTCAAAGAGGCACAGATGTGAAGACTCACAGCTGCAGAGACACAAAGATGCAAAGACACAGAAAGACAACAGATGGAAAAAGATGCAGACTCAAAGATGCAGACTCAGATGCAGAAAGGCACATAGATGGGAAGGATGCAAAGACTCAAAGATGCAAAGATTCGAAGACACAAAGATGCAGAAAGACACAGATGGGAAAAGATGGAGACTTAAAGATGCAAAGATGCAAAGAGGCAAAGATGCAGAAAGACACATGGATGGAAAAGTTGCAAAGACTTAAAGAAGCAAAGACTCTAAGACGCAAAGATTCAAAGACACAAAGATGCAGAAAGACACAGATGGGAAAAGATGCAGACTCAAAGATGCAAAGACTCAAAAAGGCAAAGATGCAAGATTTAAAAATGTAAATACTCAAAGATCCAAAGACTTGAAAATGCAAAGATGCAAAGAAGCAGAAAGACACATAGATGTGAAAGTTTGCAAAGATGCAAAGACTCAAAGATGCAGGAAGACACATAGAAAAGTTGAAAAGACTTAAAGATGCAAAGATTTAAAGATGCAAAGACTCAAAGATACAGAGATGTAGAACTCCTGTTTTCTCAAACAACCTTAGTAACTACTCAGCAGAATAAGAAGGAATCAAGGAGGATTAAGAGAAAGAAAACCTGATAAACACCTTCAGAAAGTCTGGAGCTGCAGAATCCTGTGAAAATGAAAGAAAGCAGACGTGGTGATGAATGAGACGATCTGTGTTTTCCAGACATAGTAGCATCAAATAAAGTGTAAACTTAGAGTCAAAGAGGCCTGTGAACGTCCTGCATGAATTATTAGATAAAAATAAAGTCACAGCACCTCATGTTGACGTTTCACACAGGAACACGTCTTTAACTTGAACTACTGCAGTTTTCAAATTAAATCGACCCTGACTCCATTTTAAAGAGAGAAACTTCCAACTATGCATTTTACAGCTGCTGAATAAGATCAATTACTGAAATGCAGGAACTTATGAGTTCTTTTAATTTGACGTTCACTAGAAAAAGCCTCCTGAAGGAGACGACTCTCCTCTAACAGAACGTCTTGACCATGAAACGTAGCAGAAAAATCAACTGTAAAGACGTTTTAAATGGTCTGATTTCACGTTTCATAGGTCGCTTAGGATTTTTAGAGCTGATAACATGATACCTGATAAAAACACCTCGGTTTGGGTTAATGGGCGACTTATTTCACAGACAGATAGCAGCTGCTGCGTTAAAAAATCTACATAAATATGAATAAAACCCAACAGATTCACCATTAAAGAGCCTGTTATTGAAGGTTTTTACAGTGCAGAGCCTCGTCCAGTCCAATCACTGATAAAAATGAATAAAACCCAACAGATTTATCCTTAACGAGCCTCATTCTGCTGTCTAATTGTTGTTATTTTACAGTGCAGAACTTCATCTACAGTGAAAACAGACATAAATAATAAAAAAAGAACAGATTTATCCTTATGGTAGTTATCCTGCTGGGTTTTTTTTACAGTGTAGATTCATCTACATTAAATGTACATAAATAATAAAATAACCCAACAGATTTTTCCTGATGGAGCCTCGTCCTGCAGGTTTTTTACAGTGTAGATTCATCTACATTATAACAAACATAAATAATAAAATAACCGTACATATTTACATTTAAAGGTCCCGTCCTGCTGTTTTTTTTACAGTGTAGATTCATCTACATTAAATATAAATCAAGAATAAAATAACCCTGTAGATTCACCTTTGAAGCTCCGTCCTGCTGATTTTTACAGTGTAGATTCATATACATTAAATATACATAAATAATAAAATAGCCCTATAGATTCACCTTTAAAGGTCCGTCCTGCTGGTTTTTTACAGTGTAGAGTCATCTACACTATAACAAACATAAATAATAAAATAACCCTATAGATTCACCTTTAAAGGTCCGTCCTGCTGGTTTTTTACAGTGTAGATTTTTTTACATTATAACAAACATAAACAGGAAAATAACTCTATAGATTAACCTTAAAAGGTCCGTCCTACTGTTCTTTTACAGTGTAGATTTATTTACATTATAAACATAAATAATAATATAACCCTGTAGATTTACCTTTAAAGGTCCATCCTGCTGTTTTTTTTTTACGGTGTAGATTTTTTTACATTAGAAACATAAATAATAAAATAACCTTGTAGATTCACCTTTAAAGGTCCGTCCTGCTGGTTTTTTACAGTGTAGATTTATCTAACATTATAAATATAAACAATAAAATAACCCTATAAATTTACCTTTAAAGGTCCGTCCTGCTGGTTTTTTACAGTGTAGATTTATTTACATTAGAAACATAAATAGTAAAAAAAAACCTGTAGATTTACCTTTAAAGGTCCGCCCTGCTGGTTTTTTACAGTGTAGATTTATCTAACATTAATAATAAAATAACCCTGTAGATTCACCTTTAAAGGTCCGTCCTGCTGGTTTTTTACAGTGTAGATTTATCTAACATTAACAATAAAATAACCCTGTAGATTCACCTTTAAAGCTCCGTCCTGCTGGTTTTTTACAGTGTAGATTTATCTATCATTAATAATAAAATAACCCTGTAGATTCACCTTTAAAGGTCCGCCCTGCTGGTTTTTTACAGTGTAGATTTATCTAACATTAATAATAAAATAACCCTGTAGATTCACCTTTAAAGGTCCGTCCTGCTGGTTTTTTACAGTGTAGATTTATCTAACATTAACAATAAATAATAATATAACCCTGTAGATTCACCTTTAAAGGTCCGCCCTGCTGGTTTTTTACAGTGTAGATTTATCTAACATTAATAATAAAATAACCCTGTAGATTCACCTTTAAAGGTCCGCCCTGCTGGTTTTTTACAGTGTAGATTTATCTAACATTATAACAAACATAAATAACCCTATAGATTCACCTTTAAAGGTCCGCCCTGCTGGTTTTTTACAGTGTACATTTATCTAACATTAATAATAAAATAACCCTGTAGATTCACCTTTAAAGGTCCGCCTTGCTGGTTTTTTACAGTGTAGATTTATCTTACATTAATAATAAAATAACCCTGTAGATTCACCTTTAAAGCTCCGCCCTGCTGGTTTTTTACAGTGTAGATTTATCTAACATTATAAGAAACATAAATAACCCTATAGATTCACCTTTAAAGGTCCGTCTTGCTGGTTTTTTACAGTGTAGATTTATCTAACATTAATAATAAAATAACCCTATAGATTCACCTTTAAAGGTCCGTCCTGCTGGTTTTTTACAGTGTAGATTTATCTAACATTAATAATAAAATAACCCCATAGATTCACCTTTAAAGGTCCGCCCTGCTGGTTTTTTACAGTGTAGATTTATCTAACATTATAAGAAACATAAATAACCCTATAGATTCACCTTTAAAGGTCCGTCCTGCTGGTTTTTTACAGTGTAGATTTATCTAACATTATAACAAACATAAATAACCCTGTAGATTCACCTTTAAAGGTCCGTCCTGCTGGTTTTTTACAGTGTAGATTTATCTAACATTATAACAAACATAAATAACCCTGTAGATTCACCTTTAAAGCTCCGCCCTGCTGGTTTTTTACAGTGTAGATTTATCTAACATTATAACAAACATAAATAACCCTATAGATTCACCTTTAAAGCTCCGCCCTGCTGGTTTTTTACAGTGTAGATTTATCTTACATTAATAATAAAATAACCCTGTAGATTCACCTTTAAAGGTCCGCCCTGCTGGTTTTTTACAGTGTAGATTTATCTAACATTATAACAAACATAAATAACCCTATAGATTCACCTTTAAAGGTCCGTCCTGCTGGTTTTTTACAGTGTAGATTTATCTTACATTAATAATAAAATAACCCTGTAGATTCACCTTTAAAGCTCCGCCCTGCTGGTTTTTTACAGTGTAGATTTATCTTACATTAATAATAAAATAACCCTGTAGATTCACCTTTAAAGCTCCGCCCTGCTGGTTTTTTACAGTGTAGATTTATCTTACATTAATAATAAAATAACCCTATAGATTCACCTTTAAAGGTCCGTCCTGCTGGTTTTTTACAGTGTAGATTTATCTAACATTAATAATAAAATAACCCTATAGATTCACCTTTAAAGGTCCGCCCTGCTGGTTTTTTACAGTGTAGATTTATCAAACATTATAAGAAACATAAATAACCCTATAGATTCACCTTTAAAGGTCCGTCCTGCTGGTTTTTTACAGTGTAGATTTATCTTACATTAATAATAAAATAACCCTGTAGATTCACCTTTAAAGCTCCGCCCTGCTGGTTTTTTACAGTGTAGATTTATCTTACATTAATAATAAAATAACCCTGTAGATTCACCTTTAAAGCTCCGCCCTGCTGGTTTTTTACAGTGTAGATTTATCTTACATTAATAATAAAATAACCCTATAGATTCACCTTTAAAGGTCCGTCCTGCTGGTTTTTTACAGTGTAGATTTATCTAACATTAATAATAAAATAACCCTATAGATTCACCTTTAAAGGTCCGCCCTGCTGGTTTTTTACAGTGTAGATTTATCAAACATTATAAGAAACATAAATAACCCTATAGATTCACCTTTAAAGGTCCGTCCTGCTGGTTTTTTACAGTGCATGGCTTCATCCACTGTCACACTTCATCAAAGCTCCATCACCAATGATAATGCGAGCGGCCGACTCAGCACCGCCGCTCCCCGCTGCCCGCAGTATTGGCAAGTGTCAGATAGCCGATAGATTTATGTATGCAGATGAGGCGGTCGATGGCGGCTGAGGCCTCAGGCACATCGCCGGAACACTTCCTGTCAGGGAGACGCCGGGGCCGGGGGGCCGGGGGGGCCGGGGGGCCAGGGGGCCGGGGGGGCCGGGGGGGCCGGGGGAGGGAAAAACTGAATATGAGAGGAAAAATGATGCGAAGAAGAGGAGAGGAAAAGTGCAGATATGATGAAGAAGGTCCGCTGTCAGGGAGACGGCAGGCGGCCAATCATGGCAGAGAATAAATCAGAGGAGGGCTGTCATTGGACGAGACGGAGCAGCAGGAAGTTTTACAGCCGGAGCTCCCGTCAGGAGGGTCCACCTCTAGACCAGGTCTCTGAATAAAACCAGGACCAGGATCAGCAGGTAACATTTAAAGGTGTTGAACAGCTGGAGGAGAGAAACATCTGGTGAACATCAGCAACAAGAATCAAACTCAGCATCCTGACAGACACGAGTCTGGTTCATAGTGAAGCTGTTTTATCAGAGTGGTGGAATTAAAATACACATAATATCAATAATTTATAAACGTACTGAATATGTCACTGCTCATATTGATTAGGGTTGTTTTGCTTATTTTAATATTGATAATGATATTTTATTTATTTATTATTATTAATTATATTATTATATTTCACTGAAAATCTGATCATATCAAAACTGACAGGACAAAATTTTAAAAATAATAAAATAATATAACTTTTTAAAAATATACAAGAATATGTTACTCAGATTTCTGTCTTGTGAAACAAATTCTATATTTACTAAAAGTTAAATATATATATATCCTAAATTTTAAAAATGTATAACTGCTTATACATTTTTTAGCATTATTTCTTAGGGTTTTTAATATTTTTATTATTTTGATATTGATATTATATAGTAAAATAATAATAATAATAATAATAATAATAACAATAGTATTATTATGTTTTAGAGAAAATCTTATAATATTGTAACTGACAGGACAAACATATATAAATTTATATATATATTTTATTCAAACTTCTAAATCTGCTGTCTTGTGATATAAATTCTATATTTACTGAAAGTTTAGTGAAATTTTAAAATAAATAAAAATGTACAAACGACAACATTACAAATTCAATAAATGTACATTTTACATAATAAATAACTGATGTGGTTTAAACATGAATGAAAACATGTTTATATATATATTTACTTTTCATTCATTATTACTATTATTAGTGCAGTAGGACGAATTGTAGTAGTAGTAGGAATAGTAGTAGTAGAAGGAGTAGTAGTAGTAATAATAGTAATAGTAGTAGTAGGAGTAGTAGTAGTAATGGTAGTAATAGTAGTAATAGTAGTAGTAGTTAATTGTAGTAGTAGTAGTAGTAATAGTAGTACTAGTACTAGTAGTAGAAGGAGTAGTAGTAGTAATAATAATAATAGTAATAGTAGTAGTAGTAGTAGTAATAATAATAGTAGTAATAGTAGTAATAGTAGTAGTAGTAGTAGTAGTAGTAGTAGGAGTAGTAGTAGAAGGAGTAGTAGTAGTAGTAGTAGTAATAATAGTAGTAGAAGTAATTAGTAATAGTAGGAGTAGTTAATTGTAGTAGTAGTAGTAGTAATAGTAGTAGTAGTAGTAGTAATAATAGTAATAGCAGTAATTGTAGTAGTAGTAGTAGTAATAGTAGTAGTAGTAGTAGTAATAATAGTAATAGCAGTAATTGTAGTAGTAGTAATAGTAGTAGTAGAAGTAGTAGTAGTAGTAATAATAGTAGTAGTATTAGTAACAATAGTAATAGTAGTAGTAGTAGTAATAATAGTAGTAGTAGCAGTAGTAGTAGTAGTAATAGAAGTAGTAATAGTAGTTTAGTAGTAGTATTAGTAGTAGAAGCAGTAGCAGTAGTAGTAGTAATAATAGTAGTAGTAATAGTAGTAGTAGTTGTAGTAGTAGTAGTAGTAGTGGTGGTAGTAGTAGTAGTAATAGAAGCAGTAGCAGTAGTAGTAGTAGTAGTAATAATAGTAGTAGTACTAGTAACAATAGTAATAATAGTAAAAGTAGTAGTATTATTAGTAGTAGAGTATAAATTCCATTAATGTACTTCAGTTCCAAAATCTGTAATCGTTGTTTTTTAATTGGACCACTAAAAGACCAGCTGTTGCCATGGTAACACCTAACAGGTATCCAGGTGAACAAAGTGGTTAAAAGTCCTCAGTGTGTTTTCATACTGGTCATGTTGGGAGGGTTTGACTGGTGATGATGATGATGATGATGATGATGATGATGATGATGATGACACGTTGACGCCCCCCAGTAAAACTCCAGACTAAGCACTGGGAGGGTCGCTGGGTGAGGAGGGGGGAGGACGGGGGGGGGGCATGTCGGTGGCCTGTCGGCGTGGCAACAGCTGCCGTGTCACCGCCTCCCCCGTGGGAGCCGCCCGTCAAACGGAAAGGTTGTGCCGCATCTGCATAATCGTTACCGCGGCGACAGAAAGTCGTTGTGGGAAACAATCAATGTTGTTTTAAGGGACCTTTAAGAAAAAACAAAAAGGCCTCGAGTGTCTTAAAGAAGATCTAGTGTCTGCAGCCGCCCGACGGCAGCGACGGCACTTTTAGCGGAGCCTCCAGGTCTCTGAGGTTTTGGAGGCTGTTTTTCAGTTCTGCCAGATACGCTGAAGAAATACTGCAGCTCCTCCTCGGTGATCCAGCGGCTGCTCTGCATCACGGAGGCTGTTCGATGCTGCTGCGCTCCAGCATCAGTCACTTACAGAGAGAGGAAACACACAACTACAGACTCCAGATCAGCACCGTGTTCTACTGTCTGATACGAATCTATGAGCTGCTGCTAACAAACACACATGTGCAGAGAAACCCTCAACATCTGGATGTAACTAGTCTAAAACACCCGAACCAGCTCGTCTACAGTGGATAAAAACAACCAGAGACTCCAGGCTCAGTTTAAAGTCACCTCCGTTTTCTGCTGCTTCTACTCCACAAAATGTAGTTTTTAATTTAATATTACATAACATTATGAACAAATAAATAACGATGTGATATTATGGATTAAAATTGCAGCATCATCAATCAATAATCAGTAATGTCTTTCATAACGAACACGAGTCACTAAAGCAGCTTGTGTGCTGTTGGTCTAAAGGTTGTTCTAGCTTGCCGGGGAATATCATTAAAACGTTAGCTCTGGTTGGACGTCATTAACCTCCACATAAGTCTTTGTCATGGTGCCCCTTTACTAGCTAAACTCCCACAATGCTCTCTGCTTCCAACATGAACTGAGTTGGTTTTTGACTTAATCGGTTAATCAATAATATCGATTGGCTATAGAGGGCGTTGCTTCATGTACTAATCATGTTTGATAACGGAAATGGGACACAGTTATACTCCACTGGTCTCAAGAAATAATGTCCTAGCGCACCACGGCTAATCTTGTATATGCTAGCTCTATTAGGCATTAACCACCACAGAAGTCTTTGTCATGGTGCCCGTTGCTAGTTAAACTCCCACAATGCTCTCTGCTGCCAACATGAACTGTAGTCTGAGTGACGCCTCCTCTGGTCTCTACAGGATTAAACAGTAAGAGGCTCCACCTGGTGGAACAACCAGGTACTGCAGCTGATCTATGATACGTTTACTGACGTGCACGACCTTCTTCTTTGGGTGGATAAACTGTTAACGTCAATCAACTGATCAACTGTTCTCATTATTACTGTTAAATATCACACTACAAAAGTTCATGGAAACGAAAAACTGGAAGAACATCCTTAATTTTCTCAACATAGTTTTCATAGCTTTTGACTTTACAACACAACAACACACTTTCTGACATGCATGACCTTCTTCTTCTTCTTCTGCTCATCAGTTAATATATTTTTAATTTGTTAAATTATTGACAGCAATTAATCGATTAAATGTTACTCATAATGGAAACTTTAAAAACAACAACAATAAAGTCCTCAATTTCTTTAAAAAAAGTTTTCACGGTTGCTTTAATGTCCCAGCGCACAACGGCTAATCTTGTATATGCTAGCTCTATTAGGCATTAACCTCCACAGAAGTCTTTGTCATGGTGCCCGTTGCTAGCTAAACTCCCACAATGCTCTCTGCTTCCAACATGAACTGTAGTCTGAGTGACGCCTCCTCTGGTCTCTACAGGATTAAACAGTAAGAGGCTCCACCTGGTGGAACAACCAGGTACTACAGCTGATCTATGATACATTTACTGACATGCACGACCTTCTTTTCTGGGTGGATAAACTGTTAACGTCAATTAATCAATAAACTGTTACTGATTATTACCGTTAAATATCATATTGCAAAAGTTCATTGAAACAAAAAAACTTGAAGAACATCCTTAATTTTCTCAAAATAGTTTTCATGGTTTTTGATTTTACGACACTACACATTTTCTGACATGCACGACCTTCTTTTTCTTCTTCTTCTTCTGCCTTTTCGGTTTTTATATTTTTAATTTGTTAAATTATCAACAACAGTAACCGATTAACTGTCACTCATTATTATTTTTTGTTATGCTTCAGGTGGTTTTTGTCTTTTTGAAACACGTCCTCTGAATAATCCGACGTAGAAAACGTTTAACTGACGTTTAACCGTTCGGTTGTTTCCTCGACTTTTTAACCTCCAGATGGATTAAACACAAACCAGAAACACTCCAGAAATGAAATCTCAGCTTGTAGCAGCGACATGAGCAAAAGACTGCAGGTTAGGATTTAAATCGTTTAGCGTGTCTGACTCAGGGTTCATCATTATTATTATTATTATTATTATTATTATTATTATTATCATATTTACTTTGATTGCTGAATGTGAAACGCTGAGCTTCTTCTCCTGAACCATGACTGACCAACCAGCTGTTGACAGAAAGGTTTTCTTATTGGACATGTTTTATTTCTTATTATTTGAATTTATTAGTCATTTAATTAAAATTCACATTATTTTAATATTTGTAAATTGTTATTACTTTATTTAACTCAACACAGCTGCAGCACTGTGATTATTATTTTATCTCAAGTGTAAAAACTGTTTTCCCTCCTGATCGTTCAGCCCTCGTTGTGTCCTGTTTAAAATAAGTTATTCTAATTTATTATTGATACTATTCATTAATTACATTATAATAATAATTTATTTGCATCAGAATAAAGCGTCTGATTGTTTCAAGGTTTCTCCTGCAGTAATTTGATCATGACGACTAAATGCTCAAATGAAGCTTTTAAACATTTTACTGAAGTGTTTGTTAGAAGAAATGTAATAATAATAATAATAATAACAACAATAATAATAATAGTAATAATAATCGTAATAATAATAATAATAATAATAAAAATAAATAAATAAATAATAATAATAATAATAATGATAATAATAACAATAATAATAATGATAATAATAATAATAATAATAATGATAATAATAATAATAATAATAATAATAATAATAATAATAATAATAATAATAATAATAATGATAAAGAGCAGTTTGTTCTTCTGGAAGTGGTTTGATTATTTAACTCCTGTGTTTATGTCTAAACTCTGACTTTACTGCTCAGCTCTTCACTAAATGCTGCATATTTACAGATAAAAGAAGGATCATTTAAATGTATTGTTTATATTTTTTACTAAACACATTATTTATTATTATTATGACTTTATTTAACTTCAGTCACAGCTTTATTATTATTATTATTATTATTATTATTATTATTATTATTATATCTTCAGTGTAAAGTGGAAAATATCCAGTGAACTGTTTCCTCAAATCATCCAACCTTCATTCTGCTGCCTGTAAATAAAACTGTTTTAATTTATCATATTAATTATTTACATATTATCTTCTATCATTTTAACTGAACCAGTCACAGTTTTTATTCCATCTCCACTGTAATTTAAACTCCCATCATTCAGCAGTATTTATTTATTTATTCTCATTTAATTTATTATTTACATTATTTACTCTTTATTCTATTTTTTATTATTATTATTTTTAAAATCATAATTACTTTATTTACTTTAACACAGTCGCAGTTTTTGTTGCTCCATTTTTGCTAGAAGTAATATTTAATTTGTGTTGTCTGAAGGTTGTGTTTTCACTAAATGCTGCATAATTATAGAAAAATTAAATAAAATAATAATAATTTAAATGTATTGTTTATATTATTTATATGTACATTATTTTATAGTATTGTTATTATTATTATTACTTTATTTATCTTGAGCCAAAGCTTTTGTGATTATTATTATTATTATCTCCATTAAAATTGGTATTTTTAAAAAATATTTTAATTCAGTACTTATATTATTTACTATTTGCTGTATTTTAAAATATTATTTTAAAATTATTTTTACTTTATTTAATTTAACACAGTCAGTTTTTTTGCTCCATCAGCCTCAGTTGTAGTTTTGCTAAAAGTAATATTTAATTGTGTTGTCTGAACGTTGTGTTTTCACTAAATGCTGCATAATTACAGAAAAATTAGATAAAAGAATATTTAAATGTATTGTTTATATTATTTATATGTACATTATTTTATATTATTATTATTATTATTATTATTATTGCTTTATTTATCTTGAGCAAAGCTTTTGTGGCTATAATTACTATTATTATTATTATTAATATTATTATTGTTATTATTACTATTATTATTGTTATTATTATTGTTAATATTATTATTACTATTATTATTATTATTATTACTATTATTACTATTAATATTATTATTATTATTATTATTATTATTATTATTATTATTATCTCCAGTAAAAGTGATATTTTTCAAAAAATATTTTAATTTATTTATGTCATTTACAATTAATATATATTTTAAAATTATTTTTTAAAATTATTTTTATTTTATTTAACTTAGTTTCATATAATTTAATATTGTTAGTATTTAACACAGTCGCAGTTCTTTTTTAAATTCCATCTCCAGTGTTTTTTAAGCTCAAATCAGTCAGCCTTCGTTCTTTTTCTCCAGAAAGTAGTTTTATTTTTTTATTTCTGTGTTTGTCTGAATGTTGCGTCTTTATTAATGACTGCAAGTTTAATTTAAAAAAAAAAGATTTAAAACAGACGAGAAGCGAAAAGTGAAGGAGAGAAAACTGGAAGAAAAAGAAATAAAGAAACATGAGAAAAGAGAAAAACAACAGATCTGTGACAAAACGCTGGAGATGGAGAGAACAAGGAGGAGGAGGAGGAGGAGGAGGAGGAGGAGGAGGAGGAGGATGGAGGAGGAGGAGGAGGCCTTCTTCCATCAGCAGATAAGAGGCAGAAATGGATGAATCCTATTGGCCGGAGCCTCTCAGCCTCTTATCTCCTCGCCTTCATGAACTCGGGACACATTTCATAGAAATTTGCGAAATCAGGAAGTCTGGCTATCGTGTCATCGATCACGGCCGCCTCGTACATCCTCCCACATTCACAATAAAAGCCTCAATTGACACTTTCTGCTTTCCTAACAATTATCCTCTGCAGCAGCTCCGTCTGCTCGTCCTCAAGGTCAAACTAACTTGGTTGGACTTCAGAGTTTCGGGCTTTAAGTCGCTCGTAAATCACAGACGGCAGCAGAGGAAGCGAACGGGTTTGAAGCTTCTATATTCCAGCTGAAGTTACAGGAGAAGGATCCCGACTGAAGCAGACGACATGAGTGAAAACACAGAGACGCCGACGGAAAACGATAACAGGAGGAGAAGCTAAGAGGAAACCGCAGAGCAGAGCCAACATGGCGTCCATTTGGTTGACATTGGAACCAGTTTTAATAGAATTATATTGAAGGTGGAAGTTTTCCTGATCTCGTGGCGCCACCTGGAGGCAACGGAAAATAATACGAATAGTCCACGAAAAGGCCAAATAGTTCGAGCACATGACCCCGATCCTCACGTCTTTGCATTGGCTCCCTGGTAATTACCTCCACCAATGAGGTCATGTGACGGCCGGCGTTGGTTTGTTTGTTTGTTTGTGTTCAAAATAACTGGAAGACTCATGGACGGATTTGGATGAGATGTTCAGGAAATGTGTGAAATGGGACAAAGAAGAAATTATGAAAAGTTGGGACTGATCCGGATCACCGTCTGGATCCAGGATGTTTTTAATCTATGTGGTTTACTCTAAAAGCCACCAGAGGGCCCTCTTGTTTTTGGGGTAACCTCCTCTGACCACATGACATTTTGGGGCTCCACGCGACAGACAGCGACAGTGACGGACTTCTCTTTCCTTCCTGGGCCGGCATTCTTATCTCCGGTTGTCTAAGAAGCCGGGAGGCTGTCAGGAGCTGCTGTTCGAGCTAATTTTTCCTGCTCTATTTTAGGTTTTCGAGGACTAACTTGTTAGTTCATGGCAGGTTTGTACAGCACCATGAGAAAGTAATCGCCCCCCTAAACCCAATAACTGGTTAGGCCACCTTCTGCTAACCAGTTATTGGGTTTAGGGGGGCGATTACTTTTCCACACAGGGCCTCAGTGAGTAAAATCATTTAAAACTGCATTCTGTGTTTACTTTGGTTGTCTTTGTCTGATGTTTACATTAAAGTGGGGAAGAACATGCAACAAATTAGAACCTGAGAAGGGGGCAAATACTTTTAATACTTTCCTGCACATCACACACGATTAGTTCATGTGTTCATCAGAAAGCCAGAGGTCTGATCGTTCCTTCTCTGTTTTTGGTCTGCGGGTCTGATAGAAGATGTGATTCTGGCTGCTCCATAGAATGAAAACAACCTTCAAACGTCTGTTAGTAGCTCAGAGCAGGTTTCTGGCTCCAAACAGCCACTTCTAGTCGGATTCTCCTGCCTGAGCTGCGTCTAATTATCAGAGAGTTGGATAATCTGAGGGTTGGTTCTGTTCATGGTGGAATTCTGCTGACTTTTATGAAGGAGGACGGTTTATTTTACCTGCTGGAACCACATGGGACACGACAATGAAGACTTGTCTTTCAAACTCGTTGGCTGGTTTTAGGTTTTAAAGGGTTACATGTTCATTTATAGCAGCACATATGAGCAATGAACACCCACATTTTTGGTTCTGACAAGCTAATTTCGGCTATTTTTCCAGCTGGAACTGCACAAAAACACATGATTAGTCCATGTTATCATCAGAAAGTGTAAAAATCAGTTTGTGGCTCAGATTTTTTTTTTAAAAAAGAAAAGAAAAATGAGGTTTTGTGGTTCCTTTATAGCAGGTTTGTATTGAATTCAGCCTCTATGTTTGGTTCCAACCAGCAAAATTTTGGTTATTTTTACAGCTGAAGCTTCACAAAACACACAATTAGTTCATTTAGTGTGAGAAATGTTAAAAATCTGAATATTATTAGGGCCCGAGCACTACAGTGCAAGGACCCTACTGTTCCCTTACTGTTTCTTTTTCTTACGCCACTTTGAACCCAATTTGACCCCCTAAACATGCTCAAAAACTCCCCAAATTTGGCACACACATCAGGACTGGTGAAAAATGTGATATTTTGGGGGAATTACACATATGAATGGCAAAATGACTCAATAGCGCCACCTAGAAAATTGGGCTTTAGTGGAGTTAATACGGCTAGTTTTGCGAAAATTCATGAAATTTGGTACACAGGTACAGTAGCCTCAGACAAAAACATTCCTGCTTTTAAAATTTCAAAAAAGGCTCAACGGCGCCCCCTAGAGCACGTGGTGTGCAGGCATTGGAATTTAACAAACTCCTCCTAGGATTTTTGTCCGATCTTCACCAAATTCGCTGTGTGGCATCTAGACCCCTCCAGGATGAAAAGTTATTAAAATCTCGTGGCTGCGTCACACGGTGTGGGCGTGGCATGGCGGCCATTTTGAACAAAATCGCCATGTGGAACGAAATGGTTTTTGGAGGTGAAGGGATCCATGTAAAATCACCAAATCCACAAAAAACCTCATTAATCTCAAGACCTAATATTTAATATACAATTCAGGAATGGACGTGGTCAAACGGCTCCACAGCGCCCCCTACAAATATTCAAATACTCATATAAAATCATTGCTTTATCCTACAAACATGAAATTTGGTGCATACATATAGTATCCCAAGACCAACAGATCTGCACAGTCGAAATTCCAGTCGGTTCTACAGCGCCCCCTAGACAAGGTCGTGTGGAGAGGAGTATGATGAGGAGCGAGGGCCCGTCCGACGCTGCTTGCAGCTTTAATTTCTGTTCTGCTCTGATAAAAGGTGCAATTTAGGCAAATATTAAAGTGAAAACATCTTTTAGAAGCATTATAATGCAGTAGAAGGACCTGTTGTTGTATTTCTGATAATAAAGCTTTTTAAAACCTTCATTTATAGCAGGTTTGCATGTAATTTAGAGCACATGTGAGCAATGAACACCTGCATTTTTGGTTCCAACCAGCTGATTTTGGCTATTTTTCCAGGTGGAACTTCACAGAAACATGATTATAGTGTCAGGAAGCTTAAAAATGTCTGTTCTGCTCTGATAAAATGTGCAATTTAGGCAAATATTAAAGTGAAAACATCTTTTAAAGTCGTTGTTGTTGTGTTTCTATCATGGCCAGTGGAGCCTCCAGTCTGAGGGGTTCATGTGGATCTGAAGCCTCCTCGGTTCGTTTCCGTGCCGACCGGTAAAGTTTGGATGGAGTCGGCGCCGGGCCCGGCAGCGCTGCGATGACAAACTGGTCCAATTTCAGGCGTGTCGCGGCGCCCGGCTGATATTTGTCTCGCGCTCGTTGTTCCTCCTCCTCTCCCTTTCCCAGCCTCCCTCAGATGTGAATCGGCCGGAGGTCCTCGTCTGACAGCGCACAAGTAATTACAGTACAGCCTCGGCCCTCGCCTCGCCGCCGTATGAGCCTCTTATCAGCTGCCGGGGGCTCATTGATCAACCGGGGTCACTGTATCCTGACCACGGCGCAGCAGCTACATTTGGAGATATGATAAATAAACGCCGAGGCCTCCAGCAAACACTGTTATCAGCCGCCGCCCTGCTCCATCCGAGAAAGTTCCAGGATGAAGAACAACAGAGGCGGCGCTCCTCTGCAGGGTTTCCACGAAGGCCGTGCACGCTGCGTCCTGCATGCACGACCTTTTTATCCGTCCCTACCTGCTAGATAACATTATTCTAAAACAGACAAATAGCAGCGGGTAGACGGCAGGTAACAGATGCGGCCACATTATCCTGAGGGTGAGGAGGTGAGCAGCAGGTGCATTATTCTAACGGCGACCGATGGCGGCGGCGCAGCCAATAAATGCATCTACATTATTCCGGAGTCGTGAGAGAGGTGAGGGAACACGAGCAGCATCATCCCGGAGTCACAGCCAAACGCTTCCAGAGGCCGAGGTGACGCCGCAAACATGGAGGCTCCATTAGAGAGACGAGGTTAAGGAGGCGGATCAGCAGCAGTATTCTGGAGTCGGGACCGATGGGTGGGGAAACGAAACCGAGAGCAGCAGCTGGACGAGACCAGACTTTACTAGAGCTTATATAGAGAATAACAAGAGCTTTAATAGAGATTAACTAGAGCTTTTATGGAGATTTATTAGAGCTTTTATGGAGATTTATTAGAACTTTTATAGAGATTTATTAGAGCTTTTATGGAGGTTTATTAGAGCTTTTATTGAGATTTATTAGAGCTTTAATTAAGATTTATTAGAGCTTTTATGGAGATGATTAGAGCTTTATTCGAGATTAACTAGAGCTTTTATTGACACTTATTAGAACTTTTATTGAGATTTATTAGAGCTTTTATTGAGATTTATTAGAACTTTTATTGAGATTTATTAGAGCTTTTATTGAGATTTATTAGAGCTTTTATTGGGATTTATTTAGAGCTTTTATTGAGATTTATTAGAGCTTTTATTGGGATTTATTTAGAGCTTTAATTGAGATTTATTAGAGCTTTAATTGAGATTTATTAGAGCTTTAATTAAGATTTTTTTAGAGTTTTAATTGAGATTTATTAGGATTTATTAGAGCTTTTATTAAGATTTATTAGAGCTTTTATTAAGATTCATTACAGCTTTTATTAAGATTTATTAGAGCTTTAATTAAGATTTTTTAGAGCTTTAATTGAGATTTTTTAGAGCTTTAATTTTAGACTTATTAGAGCTTTAATTGGGATTTATTAGAGCTTTAATTGAGATTTATTAGAGCTTTTATCAAGATTTATTAGAGCTTTTATTACGATTTTTTAGAGTTTTAATTTAGATTTATTAGGATTTATTAGAGCTCTTATTAAGATTTATTAGAGCTTTAATTAAGATTTTTTTTGGAGCTTTAATTGAGATTTATTAGAGCTTTTATCAAGATTTATTAGAGCTTTTATTGAGATTTATTAGAGCTTTTATGGAGGTTTATTAGAACTTTTATTGATATTTATTTAGAGCTTTAATTGAGATTTATTAGAGCTTTTATGGAGGTTTATTTGGAGCTTTAATTGAGATTTATTAGAGCTTTAATTGAGATTTATTAGAGCTTTAATTGAGATTTATTAGAGCTTTAATTGAGATTTATTAGAGCTTTTTTAGAGTAACTTTTGAAGATTTATTTGGAGATTTTTGAAGCTTCCTTTGGTTCCTTTTAGAGCATTTTTGGAACTTTTTGGAGCACCTTGTGGAGCCCTTTTAGAGCAAGTTTTGGAGAATTTTATTGCACGTTTTGGAGTTCTTTTAATAGTTTTTTGGAGTATCTTTTGGAACTTTCTTTGAGAAACTTTTGAAGCTTTTTAAGGCATCGTTTGGATTTTTATTGAATCTTTGAGAGCCTTTTTGGAACTTTTTTGCACCTTTTTGAGCATTTTTGGAACTTTTTGGAGCATGTCTTGGAACCTTTTTACAGCAAGTTCTGGAGATTTTTATTGCACCTTTTGAAGGTTTTTGGAAGCACCTTTTGGAGATTTTTTAGAGCTTTTTTGAGCACTTTTTAGAGCACTTTTTAGAGCACCTTTAAGAGCCTCTTTAATCATCTTTGGGAGGATTTTTGGAACTTTTTGGAACTTCTTTAGAGCAAGTTTTGGAGATTTATATTTCACCTTTTGACGCTTTTTCGGAGCATCTTGTGGAGATTTTTTAAGCATCTATTGGAGGCTTTTTGGAACTTTCTTAGAGAAACTTTCTGACCATTTTAGACCACCTTCTGGAGCATTTTTATAGCAAGTTTTAGAGATTTAAATTGCACCTTTTGGAGCATCTTTAGGAGCTTTTGAAAAGCATCTTTCCTTAAAGCCTTTTTGGAACTTTTAGGAGCATCTTTTGGAGCCTTTTTCGAGCACACTTCGGAGATTTTTTAAGCATCTTTGAGAGCCTTTTTGGAACTTTTTTGCACCTTTTTGAGCCTTTTTTGAACTTTCTGAAGCACCTCTTGGAGCCTTTTTACAGCAAGTTTTGGAGCCTTTTTATTGCACCTTTTGAAGCTTTTTGGAACTTCCATGGAGAAACTTTTGGAGTTTTTTTTTTTAGATTTTTGGTGCATCTTCTGGGTCCTTTTGAGGTTGTCAGAGCACCTTTAGGAACTTTTTAAAAAAAAAATTGACCCTTATACAGTAGTTAAATCAGATTTACCAGCTCCTACCTGAAAGTGACCAACACAAAAATGCATCAGTAATAATAATCTAATATTCTAATATAAGTTATTGTGAAACGTCTTCCTGCATGACGAGTACTTCAGTTGTTTCTGAAGGACAAAGGACAAACTCACCTCACAGTTAAAGAGCGTAAAACCAACATGAACCCTTGTTAATGCATTTTAAATATTGCGTCAGTGTGAAGCTTCGGCTCTGATCAGTCCTTCTACAGACCAGGTGTTTGTAAGGACTGAGTCTGAGGAGCCTTTAATACAGTCGGATGTGAATTTGTCGGCCTTCAGTAGGAACCTGCAGCCTGAATATTACAGCTAGTCGATGCTGCGACGGCCTCAATGAAGGCCAATATTGGTTATAGTAATAAGGACAATACAGTAAAACCTTAATAAAGAAACAAAGGCTTTAACTATTCCACCACTAGGGGGCAGACTGATGTCTAAGTTCAGTTCTAGAGGCCGATATTTTCGAAGCTTTATTTTTTAAATTTAAAAGACAACCTCCAACCAACCGTTGAATAACTGAAGCTCAGTCCGGCCATGGATGAGATACATTCCTTTATTGTAATTAAAGTACTGAAACCTCCGCTCTGCCGCCGCGCAGCAGGAATGTCACACCAAAACCAAAAAAAAAAAAAAAACGTTTAAAAAAATTTCCTCGGATAAAGCGTTTCATCGTCTGTGAAAAAAAAATCAAGTCAAACATTGCACATCATTCGTCTGCGGGACGCGTGAAGAAAAACAAATGCGAAAGGTAGCAATCGACACAGTGTTATACGATTTAAGACTGGGGACAGCGAAAAAAGTGGACGAGGAACAGAACAACGACGTAAAAATCAAAGTTTAAATCCAGTTTTAATCAAACGAGATGAAAAATGTCCGATCTGTAGCTTCTGCGATGGATTTGGGATTTATTCTGGTAGTGAAATTAGCTTCAAAGCTAACAAAAGCTAAATCAACGAGAGGAGAAACAGCCGGTAGAAATATTCGTCACAGTCTGAGGCTGATCTCCGGACGGACGGACGGACGCTCTGTCACCTGACAAACTCTCACTTCCACCACACCTGAGCCTCTCTCCAGGTGAAGCTTCATCTACGGCTCGTAGCATCGCTAAAGCTAAAGATGCTAACGGGCCGCTTCGCCTCTTCGGCTGCCGGTAAAAAGTCAAAACATCACGGAGTCCTCTTTGAGACGAACCCGAGCGTCAGGAAGGAGAAAACCCGCCGAGGCTCCGTTCAGACTGCAGCTGTGTTTTGCGGATTTTCAAAATAAAAGACGCCACAGAGAGAACTTTATCATGGTTTTGTTTCAGTTGTTCTCCAGGAAATGCTAAAACCAGTATCGGTTGTTTGTAATTGCTAAAAATGAGCAAAATCACTGGTGTGTTTTTTGCTTACTTTGTGTATTTAATTAATTAAAATTCAAAATAAAGTAGAGATAGTTGTAGTTATTAAAGAAGGGTAATAATCTTAAGCTAGTTCGAACTAATGCGGTAAAGTTCGTTGGACAAAATCATAAGTTTATCTATGTACGGACCAACGGTTTAGCATAGAGAAGACTAACGGGTCCTAATAAACAAACTCCCGCCAAAAAGGACAATAGCTGCAAACTAGCCGCTAATGCTAACAGGGCTACCTCAGCCATCGAACCATTGAGAGTCTCAGTTTTCTGTTTGTAAATTAAATCGTACACCGGCGTCGTAATTCAAAAGCAACTAAATTAACACGGAATTAGCTTAGCCGTTGCTAGTCGTCACTGCTAGGTGTAGCTGGTTGTAGTGGAACAATTTGTGGTTGCTACGAGAATAAAAACGTTGCATTGTCGACTTTACAAGGAACACTTCAGTCTGGTTAAGATGGATCTTTAGCTGAAATGTTGTAGTAAATTAGCTAGCTAGGAAACCGAGATCGCTATCAAGGCAGATCATGTGAATCAGGAAGTGATCGGTATTTTATGTGAAAATTAGAGAAGAAGAAAAAAACACCACAAGAACCAGCATCAGATGTTTCTCAGGTGTGTAGAGTTAAACCTGATTTCATTCATAGCCTGACTGCCGGTTTGAGGTCATTAAGCCTCATCAGAGTCTCTGTCATGGTGCCCCTTCACTAGCTAAACTCCCACAATGCTCTCTGCTTGCCAACAAGGAAGTGACCGCCTACTCTGGTATTAAACAGCAAGAGGCTCCCCCTGGTGGAACAACCAGGTACAACAACTAACCTCTAATACTTAAAGTGTGTACTATTTAGGATAACGCTATCAGGGACTGGCAGATACTAAACGTTGAAAGATGTGGATTAGAAGCCAAAAATACTCAATCAGGACGACTAAATGTAGAAAATCATACAAAGATTTAAGTGAGAAATTAAAACTCTAATTGTTACCTAAGACGGGACTAGAAATATGGACTTTAGCTCGTCTTTATTAGCGCCAAACTGCAGCTTCATGGCTTTAAATGAGATGCTAATGAAGCTAATGATGCCTGCTGTCTGCTGGTCTAGCTTCCAAAATGGACGAACTACAACAAGGCTGTTTGGGAAATTTAAGAACTGGACCAACTGTTTTGCCTGTTTGACTAATTTTGGGGGAAGAACTAACGATGCTACAGGTAAAAAGCTAAACTCAATACAGGTCCATTGTTGGATTTATCATTTAAATCGTAAATCTTACTTTAAAAATGTCACAGAAACCACTATAAACCGCTAAAAGGACGTGTTTGTCATTGAGATAAACAAAGTTCTTTCTCTGGGTTTCACACAGCCGCAGTGAACCGAACCAGGAAGTGAGATCCCTCCTTCTCCGCTCTGATTGGTCCAAAGAGGGAAACAGAAAACGTTGCCTTCACTTGCGATCATACAGCAACAAGAAACGCGACAGGAAGTGAGGTCACTGAGCAGGTGACAGGAAGAACAAGACACAAGACACAAAGCGAAGGATGCGGTCGGTCGGTCGCCCTTCATCGCCGACTCCGGATCGGTTTCACGTCTCACAGGTGTTCCCGATTTAGTGGTTTTGCTTTCAGGTTTTTTCAGCGGCTCCCGTTTTTGCCTCCATAAAACTCCCCGCCGAGTGGAAGTGATGACAATCAGCAGCTAATGAAGCAGGTCGGTAATCTGTGTGGCGTTCGAGGTCCTGTTTGTTTTCACATTCCTGGTTTCATGCAAAGAAAAAGACTGTGTCGGAAGAAAACTACAACTCCCAGAAGACACTGCAACACGAAGCGTCCAATCAAGGAGCGCTCTCATTCTGTTGCCGGGCGAAGATACAGGCGTGTCGGGTTTGTTGGATCATTTGGACGTTTTTTTTTTCTACATACAGTTCTGTCTTTGTCTGCCGCCGAAGCTCATGGGAACTGTAGTGTTTAGGGACGTGTATGGAAGCTCATTCGTGCCAGGAAAAAAAAGAAGAAAAGTCAGAAAATATAAACGTTTTTTTTTGTTTGTTTTTTAAAGTCAAAACCAGTAAAATACAGAGCGTAGCGGCTCATTCTCAACCTTTAGTTTTAATAGGGACGAAAACATTTAAAACACATTGTTGTGGCTGTATTGTACGGCAGCTTTCACGATCAATTAGTCTGATTAAATGCTCAATTAATGCTTTTTTTATTTGCTCAAATGTCTCGTTTTGTCCAATCAACAGCCCAGAAATCAAAGATATTCAATTTACTGTTATATACGGCAAAGAAAAGCAAAAATTCTTGGTTTTTGTTGGTATTTTTTGCACCAAAAATGACTGAATTAGGTTAATTAATTAACCAATTAGTAATCACAGCGTGTATAAGACCAGCTTGAAATGGTTATTAATTTTCTGTTGACAATTAAAACTACAAAGTGTGTCGTAAACCATTTATTAGCTGCTTAATTAAAGCTTGTAAATGTTAAATATTCTTAATTTACTGCTCGCTTTTTTAGCTTTTCGTTATATTTGCAGAAGGAGGCGATGGGATAGAATCCAAAGTGTTTTATTTCAAGGATATTGCGCTTAATTTTTAAATTATTTTGCAGAAAATTACTCAGTATTTTTTTATCATCTCCAACTTTTCATCTTTTCCGTTTTATACTTTTGGTCGAAATGAGCTTCCGTACATCCAAACAGCAAACCGATGAAGAGGAAAAACCCCATTATTTTACCTTGAAGAGTTGATTTTGATCTTTTTTTTTTTGAGCAACTTTGAGATTATTTGTTTTAAATAACAACCTCAGATCCAAACGCACACAGTGAGATTCCTCCAAACACCCGTTCCCCCTTCGTGTCCGGTGATGGAACAAATAAATACAGTCGTGAAAGTAAAAACCGACACCACGTTAGAAGCCGTCACCGGAGCTGTCAACTCGTGCTGCGTTCACAGTCCTGAAAGTAAAGCTCACTGCAGGTTTCAGATTTAAAAAAACAAACATAATCCACATGAGAACTCAGATTTAGTCGACTTCGTTTGACATGAACGCAGCAGAGTTCTGCAAAATAGTTGAAGAAGATGATTTTAGTTGGTGTTTTTTTGCTGCAGAAAAGTCACTTGATTCGCTGCCTCACTTCTTTTCTTGACTCTGTGATTAAACAGGAGCAGGAGGGAGAGCTGGGAGAGCAGGTGCATCGTGGGTAGTGTAGTTTAAACCGGAGCCAGTCGGGACCGTCTGCTGTGGAGTCTATGAGATGGCCTTGGCCTCGGGTAAGAAGGCCTCCCAGTATTTAATCAGCTGCAGGACACAAAGAAAAGACATTATTCACTTCTTATGAAGACGCCACAGATGTAGTTTAATTTAATTTGGAGGTAAAATGTGTATTTTATTTTAATTTAAAGAAATCCTGTAATTTAGATTTAATTCAGTCAGCACGTACGGAAGCCTGTGGGTGCCAGGATTAAAATCAAATCATTAAACATTTAATTATTTACATTTTTAAAGCCCATTTTCATTTTCAGATCTGAAAATTGCTGCCAAAAGTAAAATTTCCATTGAAAATTAATTTTCACTGCACTCCTAAACATAAACCCAGCAGCATTTAAAATAAACTTTTCCTTTTAAATGTGAATTCACAAAATCTGAAGTCCAAAAAATTTTATATTTCAGTAATAAGGAAATAGAAAATTAAACTATGATCGAAAACAAACAATAAACATCACATTATATGTATTATACATTCATTATTCCCAAATTTCACATCATTTTTAAGCTGAAACAGAACATTATTCACTTTTTATTAAGACGCCACAGATGTGTTTTGGTTTAATTTGCAGGTAAAATGTGATTGTTTTTCAATTTTGAGGAAATCTTGTAATTATGACTAAATTCAATCAGCATGTACGGAAGCCTATGGGTGCCAGGATTAAAATCAAATCTTTAAATATTCAATTATTTATATTTTTAAAGCCCATTTTCATTTTCATATCTAAAAATTGCTGCCAAAAGTAACATTTCCATTTAAAACTAATTTTCACTGCACTCCTAAACATAAACCCAGCAGCATTTAAAATTAACTTTTCCATTTAAATGTGAATTCAGAAAATCTGAAGTTGGAAAAATGTTGTATTTCAGTTATAATGAAACAGAAAATTACACTTTGAGGATCAACAAACAATAAAAATCACAAAGTATTATATGTGAGTTATTCATAAATTTCACATGATTATTAAAATGAAACTGTAAAACATGTAATTTGCATTTTAAACATTTTCCAAAGACTAATGGAGAAACGAGCCGTAGATTTTAATTTAATTCGCTTTAACTTAATTTTTTCCCAACTAATAAAATAAACTTAATTTCAGTGGAGTAAATTATTTATTTTTAATACTTTGCAGCTGCAAAAAATTAAGTAATTGTTTAAAATCGGCTGTTTTTCAAGAATTAATCCGCTGTATTTATGTTATATTTACTAGTATTTGAACTATTATAATTAAACCTGTTACTAATAATAATGTTGGTGTTGTTTTACCTGCTGTTGTGTCTGAACCAGCGACTCCAGGTATTTGATGATGATCGTTTTGAAGTCCTTCACTCGCTCCTTCTGTTGAGAAATTAAAGGACAGACTTTCAAAATAAAGCTCGCCCAAGCAGCTGAGCATCCGTTCCTCCGTTCCTTCTGCTCTCACCTCGAACCTGCTGACTTCCTTGCGGATGGTTTTGGAGATCTGCTCGAAGTCTCTCTCGCCTTGTTGGACTTTTCCCTCCAACTGGAAAAACACACAAGGGGGAAAACATCAAACCACGTCTGACATTAAATCTGCTTTTAGCGTCGCCGTTTCACTCGTCGTCGGATATTTTGATGAATAAATTCTCAGACTGAAGCGTTAAACTGGACTTTTAAGCGTCAGTTCCACCATTTAAACTGATCAATACTGGATTTAAAAGGCTGACATTGATCATTAGGAGTTTAAAGGGTAGTTAAGTTTTCTAAAATGGCTTCCGTACCTGTAGAGAAGGAGCTAACCGGCGGTGGCACTCGTCGTTTAGAGGAAGGTTATTTATTAATAACTATTGATTAAAGTTATTGGTATTTACTGAACACAACAAACAGCTGGTTAAATGAGTCTTAGAGGCTGAAATAATGATGGGACTTAATAAACAAACTGGTTTATGTAATGTACGATGATGTGGATGCAAAGAAACACTGTGATCAATGATTCCCAACAGCATTCGTACCTCACAGGCCTGTAAAACGAGCAAATACGTCCATAGAATCTGATTTTAAACAGAAGATTAAACATATTAATCATATAAAAGCTAACATTATACAGTATTTTCATACCACTAACAGTTAAAGTTCAAATCAGTTGCATTGGTAAGAAGAACCACTCAATCAATTTTACTTTAATTACTTATACATATAACCTATTTATTAGCTTTAGCTAGCTTTTTAATACATTATTTTTACTATTTATTACTGTTTAATCAGTTATTTTGACTGTTTCTTACCTTTGGCTAACAATTTGATCAATTACCTAATGCAAACTACGGCTAACGTTTATCTGCGATTGAAGTTTTTATTTAAATTATTCAAACTAATAATTAACTGTAAATCAATATTATAGCTGTCTATGACTTTTAGTTAACCTTTTAATTAATTACTGTATGTAAATCATATAAATTTAAGCTAACATTTACCTGTCACTTTTTGCTAACTATTTCTTACCGTTAGCTAGCATTTTCAATCTTTTGTCATTTACCTTTTTGCTAACTTTTTATTGCCTTTAGCTAACCTTTTAATCTATTTTTGCACTAGTTATTACATTTTGCCAATGTTTTATCAATTATTTTGGCCATATCTTAGCTAATTTTTTAAAAAACTTATGTAACTGTTTATTACTTTTAGCTAATCTTTAATTTACCAGTTAGCTGTTCATGACATTTGGCTAACCTACTTTAGCTGTTTATTACTTTTGGCTTGTCTTTTGATCATTATTTTAGCTGTTTATTAGTTTTAGTTAACCTTTACGATAGTTCACTAACTGACTTAGTCGTAAGGTAATAAATATTAGCTTATGATTAGCTAATACTCATTACTATTAGCTAAACAATAAATTATTTTAGCTGTTTATTACTATTAGCTAAGCTTTTAGTCAGTACTTTAGCTGTTTATTTCTTTTAGTTAACCTTGTAGCCAGTACTTTAGCTATTTATTACTTTTTAGCTAAGCTTTTAGCCTGTACTTTAGCTGTTTATTACTTTTAGCTAAGCTTTTAGCTAGTACTTTAGCTGTTTATTACTTTTAGCTAACCTTTTAGCCAGTACTTTAGCTGTTTATTACTTTTAGCTAATCCTTAAGTGACTACTTTAGCTGTTTATGACTTCTAGCTTAACTTTATTCATTGTTTCATGTGTTCATTACGTTTAGCTAACCTTTACATCAACTATTTTAGCTATTTATTACTGTAAGCTAAACTTTTAATCAAACATTTCAGCTTTTCATTGCTTTTAGCTTCTTGTTCTTTATTACTTTTAGCTAACCATCTAATTTACTTTTAGCTAACTACTTAGCATCTTTAGCTGTGATGTATCTTTGACTTTTTGCTCATTATTAATGACTTTTAGTGATTGTTTCCACCATTTATCCATTCATTTTTACTATTTATTTAACACTTTTTAATATTATTTGGTCTACTTGGCTACTTTAGCTAACTCTTTAGCCTCAGTTGGCTTGTTTTGCTTCCTAGTTTTCATGTACTTCGTCACCGATAGCTGCATTTGACTCAGTCAGATTTGTTTTTTAGTCTAACGGTAATTAAACGTGCCTCCTGAGGTAGAAACACGTCTGGTTGGGAATCTTTGAACTACATGATCCAAGATGCCACATGAAAGAGTTTGTCGCTGGTTTGATTTTAAATTTTACGTAACAAAAAAAAATCTGGTCCCAATAATAAGAATTTATCCCCAAATGTAGGAAAACTGACGAACTGGTTCATGTGGCGGTTTGGCAGCGGCACTGCAACGAAACACCAGAACCAAACCAAAACGAAACCAAACGTGTGATGGAGGCTAACATGAGAACTAAAGGAGTGAAGCAGGCAGGTGGGCGGGCTGATGGACGGACAGACGGACAGGTCCTACCTCCTCAATCTCCTGGTTGAAGGAAGGCATGGCGGAAAGGGGGAAACGCAACAAAAGTTAAGAGGCTGGAAAAAACAAACAAACAAACAAACAAACGCTCGGAGCTTCCTGGAAATCATAGAGGAAGATCCGGAAACATGAGCAGGAACACCGAAGAGCAACAGAAGAAAACCTCCCTGAAGCTGAACACAGCAGCCGAGGACGTCCTGAAGGCCTCGGGACAAGCAGGAGAGCATCTGGTCTTATTATTAGCCGATTTTACGTGTTGTGGGACGAGATATTTACTGACAGACGCATAAATATGTCTTTTATTTACCGTTATTTAACAACAACAGTAAAGAAATAGGACAAATTTACCTCAAAGCTTTAAATATTGACGCTAAGAATCCACAATACTACATATTATGTACATTAACCTCACTAAATATTAGAGTTAAGGCTCTAAAATATCATATATAATACAAATTTACCCCATTTTATTTTGAAAAATTGCGACTATTTGTCTGAAATTGACGCAAACCAAAAATGAGAAGCAGCTAACGAGCTCCCTTAAAATGCCTGTTTAATTTATTAGTCATGTACATAACAGAATAATATGACAGCTGTGTGTCTGAACTGTTTCCTGCTCCAAAATGCTAAAATTCACCTTTAATTTACGACATTTAAAGCGATCTAGTGGTCGGATCTGTCGCCTAAAATGCTAAGAGGTGAGAAAAATGAGAGTTTGAGTCAAAGAAATGATGTTTTATTCTGAAAACTGAAGATAAAAATAAGATTTAAGATTAAAAAAAGGATTTGTTGACAGGTTTTTGCTGGTTTTTGGAGGCAGCAGTGTGTTGGCTGCAGTTTGGGGTTGTCGCCCACAGGGGGCAGCATGGGCTCATAATCTGACACGACTGGGACTAAAGGAAGTGGAGGGTTTCTATAGGATTTAATGCACAACTACAGCCTTAAACAAAGCTAATCATACGTATTATTCATGTTTAGTTTCTCCTACTGAGTCACAGTGGCGTCAAAAAGAGCCTCAGTCATATAAAACACAACTAAAGTGACCATAAATGCACAAAAACCTGGTATTAAATGGGAAATTATAGCGATGAGGCTCAAGTTTAGAGTAAATTTAACATTTCAAACATGAAATAGTGGCAAAAAACTTAAACTAACTGGACGCAACAGAGCAAAAAGCAGAACTTTAACCAGTAATAAACATGTTTTAGTCGTTGTGGCTTCAGATAAACTGAGCAGAAACCAGGACCGAATGTTCCAGCAGCATTTTAAACTTCCTCAACTCGACTTTTTCTAACATTTTACATAATTTGCATGTAATTTTCCTTCATAATTACCCACTCAAGTTGCATTTTTTTGCCTCAATGTCACTGGAAAAACACAGAAGGTATTAATTTGAGCTTTTATTGTGAAAGAACACCAGATCAATGTGAAGAACTGACACCTTCAGAAAGTTAAATATGTATTTTTACAGCCTAATAAAGCTTAAAAAAACACACGGGTATGATATTTAACATATACGTGTGATATTAATAAAGAAGGTGGAGGTTCAGCTCTACCTGCTGCGCTCTTATTTTGGTAACTACAGGAATTAGCTGTATGTTGTTTTCATGAGAACATTCCCAGGTATCCAGCTCTTCCATCATTTATGATTATAATCCTGCACATGTTTGTATATCAGCCTTTATATCAGTGAAGAATAGTCATTAAATTCTTCTGTTTTCACACTTTATCTCAGATTTTCTCCATCTCTGTCGGAGATAATAACCTCTGCACGGCTGCTCGGCGCCGACGTTCTCTGGATGTCTGGTTTCCTCTGCAGCAGCTGATTCCCAGCAGCAGCGTGAAGTAAAACTATTTTTCCCGCTCGGTGTGTTTCCTGTTGTCAGGGCGAGAACCAAAAACCCGACTCCTGACAGGCGGCAGAAAAACCCGTCGGCTCCGAATAAATGTTGGTTGTAACTCTACTGCGATCTGTCCTCGTCTGCAGCTTCTGACAGCAGCCTCCCCCCTGAACTCCCCCTAAACTCCCCCAAAACTCCCCCGTCTGACGGCCGCTGGGCCTGAACGAACGGCCTCGGCCAGGCGGATCCTGACAGACGGCGAATTTGTGCGGTGACAGCTTCAACAGGCTCTAATAAAGTACTTTTCTGTTGGCTCGGCTCGTGTTCGTCCTGCTGAGCTCATGTGGAGTGGAAAAGAGAAAGTTCTCACTTGAGTGGACTGAAGGGAGCGTTTGTTTTACCTGAGCGGACACGCCGACAGAAAACACAGAGGGGGGAGGGTGTGAACGTGTACTTTTACTCAGAACGTGTACTATTACACAGAGTATTTAACCAGAGGACAGATTATTACCTCACACAGCGTCAGGGCAAAACTAGAGTCCAGAAAGTATATGGAGCTTAGCCTGACGAATATAAATAATAAGGCAAAGACGAGTGTTATACAAAATGAAACTTAACCTGACTCATAGAAATATTAAGGCTAAGACTGCACAGTATTATAAATAATGAAACGTAACCTTACTAATGTAAAACATTAAGGCAAAGACCCCAGAGTATTATAAAATACTGAACTTAACCTGACTAATATAAATATTAAGGCAAAGACGAGTGTTATACACAATGAAACTTAACCTGACTAATATAAATATCAAGGATGAGACTATCGAGTATTATGAATAATGAAACTTAACTAATATAAATAATAAGACTAAGACCCCACAGTATTACAAATTATGGAACTTAACCTGACTAATGTAAGAAATAAGGCTAAGGTCGTACTGATATAAAAAATATTAAACTTATCCTAACTAATATAAATAATAAGGCTAAGACCCTATGTTGTTCTAAATTATTTAATTTAACCCGATTAATTTAAATATTCAGGCTAAGACCCTACAGTATTGTAAATATTGGAACTTAACCTAAGTAATATAAATATTAAGGCTTAGTCTATAGAGTATTATAAATAATGAAACTTAACATGACTAATATAAAATATTCAGGCTAAGGCCCTAAAGATATAAAAATTATTAGACTTATCCTAACTAATATAAATAATAAGGCTAAGACCCTACAGTATTTTAAATTATGGACCTTAACCTGATTAATTTAAATATTCAGGCTAAGACCCTAAAGCATTATAAAAATCGGAACTTAACCTAAGCAATATAAATATTAAGGCTTAGTCTATAAAGTATTATAAATAATGAAACTTAACCATACTAATATAAAATAATCAGGCTAAGACCTACAGTATTATAAATTACTAAACTTAATCTGACTAATATAAATATTCAGGCTAAGACCCTACAGTGTTATAAATTATAGAACTCGAACTAACTAATTTAAATAATAAGGATTAGACTCTACAAAATATATATTAAGCTAAGACCCTACAGTATTACAAATGTTACTTAACCTAAGTAATATATATTAAGGCTAAGACCCTACAGTGTTATAAATTATGGAACTTGAGCTAATTAATTTAAATAATAAGGATAAGACTCTACAATATTATATATTAAGCTAAGACCCTACAGTATTACATATGTTACTTAACCTAAGTAATATAAATATTAAGGCTAAGACCCTTCAATATTATAAATTATGGAACTTAACCTGACTAATATTAAATATTAAGGCTAAGACCTACAGAATTATAAAATACAGAAGTTAATCTGACTAGTTTAAATACTGTATGGTCCTACAGTATAATAAATGAAGGAACTTGAGCTATATAATTTAAATAATAAGGCTAAGAATCTATAGTACTATGAATTTTGGAACTTAACCTAAGTAATACAAGTAAAAAGGCTAAGACCCTACCGTATTATGAATTATGGAACTTAACCTAACTGATATAAATAATAAGGCTATGACCCTACAGTATTATACATTATAGAACTTAACCTAACTAATATAAAATAATAAGGCTAAGACAGTATTATAAATTATGGAACTTAACCTAACTAATATTAATAACAAGGTTAAGACCCTACAGTATTAGAAAATTATGGAACTTAACCCGACAATTTAAATATTAAGGCTAAGACACCACAGTATTTTAAACTCTGGAACTTAACCTAAATAATATAAATAACAAGGCTAAGACTCTACAGTATTACAAATTACAGAACTTAACCTGACTAATGTAAGTAATAAGGCTGACGTCCTACAGATATAAAAATTATTAAACTTATCCTAACTAATATAAAAAATAAGGCTAAGACCCTATGTTATTCTAAATTATGGACCTTAACCTGACTAATATAAATATTAAAGCTCAGACCTACAGTATGACTGATTATGTAAATGAACCTAACTAATAATAATATGAAGGCTAAGTGTTTAATAAATGACCAAACTTAGCCTGAGTAATATAAATAATAAGGCTAAGACCCTACAGTATAACTTCAACACCAGACATAAACCCCGTAACGTCACAGCTTCTTAAACCGACAGCAAAAGAAAGCCGAATAAAAAAGCAGCCAGCAGAAGAACGACGACCGGCTTCGATTCGGGCCTGTGGAGCTTCAAATAATTAGCATTAATTCAACTTTAAGATGCTAAAACTTGATTATTTGTCACGTTTGTGCAAGAAGGAAACATTTATTTGTTAGTTTTTAATCGTATTTATGTTTTAAATGGTGCTTTTAAGGACGTTTTGTAAGCTGGAGGCTTTCTGTAGTTAATAAAACAGGATTTTATTTGTCGTAGGGGCTCTTATTCTGGAGGGCTGCGCTCACCTCTTTGATCTCGTCCTTGGCCTGCTGCAGTTTGTCCGGCTTGTTGGTGAACTGGAGTTTGGCCTCGGCCTCCCGCTTCTTCTGCAGCAGCATCTGACTGTCCTGCCACTTCTGCCACGTCTTCATGCGGTGCTCGAACACGCCCTGAACACGGAGCAGCGTTCAAACAACACGGGACGTTCAAACAACACGGGACGTTCAAACAACACGGGACGTTTAAACAACACGGGACGTTCAAACAACACGGGACGTTCAAACCAAAAGACGTGTTTAAAATGTGATGAATGAAATGATCTGATTGATTCTGAGACGCTGTGATGCTTTAATGGATCACAGGAAGCAGAACGACGGCTGACATCCTACAAAATAAAATACCCACCTTTAGTTTGATATTTAATGTGACTGGTGGGAAAACGTATTTTGAAAATCCTCCCCTCCTTCCTTCCCTCCCTTCATTCCCTCCCTAACTACCTTCCTTCCTTCCCTCCCTTCCTAGCTCCTTCCCTTCTTCTTTCCTTCCTACCCTCCTTCCCTCCTTTTCCCCTCTCTCCTTGCTTCCTTTCTTCCTCCCTCCTTTCTTCCCTCCCTCCTTCCTTCCCTCCTTTCTTCTTTCCTTCCTATCCTCCCTCCTTCCTTCCTTCCTTCCTTCCTACCCTCCTTCCCATCTCTCTCCTTGCTTCCTTCCTTCCTCCCTCCTTTCTTCCATCCTTCTTCTGTTTCTTCTCCCCCTCCTTCCTTCCTTCCTTTCTACTTCATTACCTCCCTTCTTACTACCCTCCTTCCCTCCTTCTTCCCTCTCTCCTTGCTTCCTTCCTCCTTCATTACCTCCCTTCTTCCTACCCTCCATTCTTCCTTCCCTCCTTCCTCCCTTCCTTCCTTCCTTTTCCTTTGTCTGCTCCTCTCTCCTTCCTTCATTCCCTCCCTTCCTTTCTTCTTTCCCTCCTACCCTCCTTCTTCCCTCTCTCCTTGCTTCCTTCCTATCCTCCCTCCTTCCTTCCTTCCTTCCTTCCTTCCTTCCTGCCTTCCTTTCTTCTTTCCTTCCTACCCTCCTTCCCATCTCTCTCCTTGCTTCCTTCCTTCCTCCCTCCTTTCTTCCATCCTTCTTCTGTTTCTTCTCCCCCTCCTTCCTTCCTTCCTTTCTACTTCATTACCTCCCTTCTTACTACCCTCCTTCCCTCCTTCTTCCCTCTCTCCTTGCTTCCTTCCTCCTTCATTACCTCCCTTCTTCCTACCCTCCGTTCTTCCTTCCCTCCTTCCTCCCTTCCTTCCTTCCTTTTCCTTTGTCTGCTCCTCTCTCCTTCCTTCATTCCCTCCTACCCTCCTTCTTCCCTCTCTCCTTGCTTCCTTCCTTCCTCCCTCCTTTCTTCCTTCCTTCTTCTGTGTGTTTCTTCTCCCCTTCTTTCTTCCTTCCTTCCTTCCTTCCCATCCTCCTTTCGTCCCTCTCCCCTCCTCCCTCCCTCCCTCCCCTCCTCCCTCCCTCCCTCCCTCCCTCCCCCCTACCTTGACGGCGGTCAGCAGTCGTACGTAGTCCCCCAGCAGCTCTGAGAACAGGTAGAAGTCCCCGTTGGCCTGGTCCTGGTGCAGCTGGTCGATCTTCTCCTCCACCTCGGCCAGCTGGGACAGAGCTCTGGACAGAGCCGTGTGGTCCTCGCTGTTCCCCAACATGGCCGCCGACTTGGCGAACTGAGCCGTGTTCACCGACAGCTCTGGAGGAGGGAGGAGGGAGGAGGGAGGGAGGGAGGAAGGAGGGAGGAGGGAAGGGAGGGAGGGAGGGAGGGAGGGAAGGAAGGAAGGAAGGAGGGAAGGAGGAAGGAGGGAGGAGGGAAGGGAG